>QLTV01003781.1:228771-249755 GCA_003457575.1 Thermophis baileyi
CACTACCACCGAGATCGGCCCAGCTACGCGGAGAAAGGCCTCCCAGAGCCCGCCGCCACCGCCCCGCCTGGTAAGCAGCACGGGACAGGCCCGAGCTAGGCCCTTACCACTGCGTGGAACCAGGCCTCGGCGCCTGCTTCGGTACAGGCCCCGAGAAGGCCGCAGCTAGGCCGCGTGGCGTTCCTTGTTGCAGGAACGGGCCGGAAGCCTTGCAGGGGGGGTCGGGCAGCTGTAGCTCAGCTTCCAGAGAGAGAGAGGGAGGCGGTGGGCTGTTGTAGGTTGCACGAGGAATGGGGGTCAAGCATTCTTGGAGGACAGTGGGACCAGGCCTGAAACGGAGGGATCGCTGCTAGGGGGAGACAAGATGGCGGCGGCAAGGGAGGCTGAGGAAGAGTGCCGGGCGCCATCTTGAATTAATCGCTTCTGGCCCCAGACAGTCCCCATTACAGGCGGGCAGGGCAGGGCGGAGACGGCGCCAGTGGGGGAAGCTTGCCCCTCCCCTCTCTCCCTCCCTTTCTTGTGCCCAGTTGTCCTGCTCGGCTATTCTCGAGCCCTGCATACTTTAGTCCTGCCACATTCTTCCCTTTCACGTAATATCCAGCGGGTGCAGAGGCATTTTCTGCCTATTATTGCTTTGCTTCCTAGCCCTGAGTATCAGACAATGACCGACGGAACACGAGTGATTATTCACATAGCTCCCCCTCCCCGTTATGTTGATACAGGAAGGGCTGCTTGCAGCGCCAGGTGTTCGGTTTTGTCCAGATGGTTCTGTCTTTCCGCAAAAAATAACTTCCTAACCATGAACCACCTGCCAGTGGCAACAGATACCGAGGAAAATAATAGTCTGGGTCAGTTGCATTAATTAAGAAAAGCCGATTGCATCACAGGCTTGAGGGAGCAAGCCTGTCATGAGGGAGCATAGTGGTGCCACAGCTGAAGCACCAGAATTAAATTCAAAATCCCACCAGAAACAAGCTTCCAAGTGCGCACACGTGCAGAGAAAGTAGTCAAGGAAAGCCTATGCTCTGATAAATTTATTAGTAATTAGGTGTCATAAATCCTATGACCTGTTGCTCATTTCATAATTTTAATATTAGTAATCATCAAGCGGTACATAAATACTACTGTAGGATGGCTAATAATTTATAATTTGAATTATAAAGATTGAAAAGCAGCGGGGGGGGGGGGTTTCCTGTTGGTGTGATATGTGAAGTAGGTAAATTGGATTATTATAGATTTAAAAAAACCCTCAAAAGTGACCATCATTTTATTATTGTTTTGAAACACATTGCAGTCAGTAAGCAAGCATCTGAAAAACAAATGTGATAGACAATAGCTTCTGAGTAATAAGAGTTGATGCGAAGAATACTAACTTGCACTAGAAAAGAAAGTATTAGTCAAGATTTCTACAGAAGATACACAGTTTAGGCAGGAAAGCAAAGATGTAGAATGTATTTATGGGAATGCTTATTTCAACAGATGCATTCACAAAGGCATGAGCAGGAAAACTTTTTTTATATTTGTGATATGAATGGAAGCAGGAATGTATGCCAGATACTATAGTAATATATTTTAGTATACTGTATTCAGGACTCAACAATGCCAGTCAAGCAAATAAAAAGTTTTTAATTATCCAGAAGCTTTAGATATTAAAATGGATGAAATTGGAAAAATACAGTTAGTACTTGAAGTATTTGATTCAGATTATACCAAAATATTATAGTCTAACAGAAAATGCCATGATGTTCATGCATAGGGAGAAAAGCATGAAGTGTTACAAAGAAGGTATTGATATTTTGCTCTGGTACAAGTGAATTCTCCTATTGCTATAGGAGGCAATGAAGGGACATCAACATATTAGCCATTCTTTTTGTGCTTACTCAGGAATGGGGCAAAATGCTCAAGTCTCAAGAATATGACAATTTTTCCCCAATGCAGGCTTGATTGCAATATATATGCCATGTGCTAGTCTGGGACACTTATTAAAAGTCAATGCAAAAAACATTTGTTTTAATTTTATAGACATTGTGACTGATGAGATTTAAAGGCCATGGATGAGGATGGGCTTGAACTACAGCCACATGACTCACATGCGTTTTTTGATCCAACGGGTATGTAAGAAAATAATATGTTAGCTTCTTTTCCTAAACTCTATAACTATTGGGTCTTTAGTAATGAATCCAGATTACTTTTATTACCCACGTCTGGATCTAATTTATTTAATAGTTAAACTAATTTAGAACTATTTTAGAATAGTTAATAATCTATTTTGAGGCTGAAAAATATAAGGAATATTATATGTTTCAAATATTTACATATCATTATTGTTGTGTACCAGTTTTTTTTAAAAAGGCAAGATAACTTACTAGCTATGTGGGAAGGCAGATTATGAAATGTTTGTGAAAACTGATCGAAAAATAGGTTATAGGTTTTTTATTATAAAAATAGGTTTATAATAAAAGCTTTATTAGCTTTTAAAAGTTTTTATCTTCTATCTCACTAAATTATTTTGAGGAAATATCGCTGGTTGCTAGCAAGTAGGAAGCAAATTATATAGAATACAGGTAGTCCTCAACTTACAACCTTTCATTTAATGACCATTTGAAGTTACCACAGCACTGAAAAAGTTATGACCGTTTTTCATACTTACAAGCATTGCAGCATCCCCAGTCACATGATCAAAATTCAGATGATTGGCAATTGTCTCATATTTATGATGGTTGCAGTGTCCCAGGGTCATGTGATCATCTTTTGCGACCTGAGAAGCAGAGTCAATGGGGAAGCCAGATTCACTTTACAACCATATTACTAACTTAACAACTGCAGTGATTCACTTAACAACAATGGCAAGAAAGGTCGTAAAATGGGGCAAAACTAACTTAACTGTCTCACTTAGCAATAGAAGTTTTGGCCTCATTATGGTCATAAGTTGAGGACTACCTGTATATGACTTCCATGATTTGCACCTGATAAATGGATCAACACGAGTAAAGCCCTTCAGATCAAATTTGTTTCTGGTATGGTAAATAAGTTAGAGATATCCCTGCTATATCATAATCAACATTTGCTGACTTTTCCTCAACTAAGATTTATGATAATATAGGACTGATTATAATTTATATATTCCAGGAGCTGATGAAACGCATTTGAACGGAGATGAAATTGTTGTCGAAATACAGGAAACTGTATATGTATCAGATGTAGAAGATTCTGATATAGCTGTACATAATTTTGTCCCTGATGATCCAGATTCTGTAGTAATTCAAGATGTCATTGAGGACGTTGTTATAGAAGATGTTCAGTGTCCAGATATCATGGAAGATACAGATGTATCTCAAACTCTTATTATTCCTGAACCAGTGCTGGACACTGATGTCACTGAAGAAGTGTCTTTGTCACACTGCAGTGTTCCAGAAGATGTTTTATCATCTGAAATTACAGCTTCAGCAATGGCAATACCTGAACATGTACTCACAAATGAATCAATACATGTACCTGATATTGAACATATGGAACATGTTCGTGACCATAATAATGTTGTAGAAGCAGAAATTGTCACAGATTCTCTTGGAGAAGATGTAGTTTCAGAAGTCTTAGTGGCAGACTGTGCTTCTGAAGCTGTAATTGATGCCAGTGGAATATCTGTGGAGCATAATGATGAAAAAACCAACTGTGAAGACTACCTGATGATTTCCTGTAAGTGTCTGAGTAAACTATTTTAAGGACTGCAGTTTAAACTACAGAATTTTTCATCTGGGCTATCCCACTGATTTTGTTCTTGGATTTTTGCAGTGCTAATCAATACAACATGTAGGGAGTTTTAGATCCTGACATTTCATGTATCGGGAATGTAACGAACACATTTTAACTCTATCACCATTGTACATAATAATTGAATTAGCTTCTGGAGGCCTAATATAAAAATAATTTGTTTGGTAACAAGAACAATTTTGTTGTCAAAAAAATAAAATAATAATAATAATAATAATAATAATAATAATAATAATAATAATAATAATAATAATAATAATATAAAATTAGCATCAGTATCCATGCCTATGACTTTAACATTTTTAAAAAAAGATTTTGCAGTGAACATTCCCATTTCATTGGGATTGGGATAGTAGTACCACTTTAGTGGGATGATAACAGTGTTCGGTGCGCCTCAGCATATACTCATGTCAGCCACATGACCACGGTAGCGTCTTTGGACAACGATGGCTCCTTAGGCTAGGAAATGGAAATGAGCTCTGCCTCCTAGACACAGACACGACTGGATAGGGGAAACTTACCTTTTTTACTATTAAAATATCCATTTGTTGCTGCATCAATCACTATCATTCTTTGATCATCGGGCTGCAAGCCTTGAACTAATGTGCAAAATCCATCACTTGACACCTGTTATTATTAAGATCATAGAGTTACTATATGTTGTTGAGACTGATAAACTACTACTTTACACTTATTCATAGTATCTGGAATGCTCTTCTTCCCAAATTTGCAAGGTACCCATTCTTACATTATTTAATTCCTACTGGAAATCCAGAGCTTTCTATGGATAATCCTTATATGTAAATTTTGTTATTTTTGTTTTATTCTCCATTCTTCCATCTTTTTAATGAATAAAGGTTATATATTTTAATCTATTCTTGTATTTCAATAATTTTAGGTTTAAGATGCAGTTGTTTAAGAATCTGTATAGGGATATATTAAATAAATACATTTCTCTGTTTGAATGGTTGCCAGCAGAAATACAGGATGGAGAGCTGACTGGCAACAGTTAAAGGATTGAAGAAATATTGATTTTTGTGTTTTTTTTTTATCAGAAGAGAATAATAGAGGAAGTATACAGTAATGAACAGTAAATGTGCAGTGAATATGTTAGCAAAAGAAGAATGAAGTGGGAGGGTGAAATATACAGGTAGTCCGCAATTTACAACCACAATTGAGTCCAAAATTTCCATTGCTAAGCAAAACAGTTGTTAAGTGAATTTTGCCCTATTTTACGACCTTTCTTGCCACAGTTAAGTGAAACACTACAGTTGTTAAGTTAGTAATGTGGTTGTTAAGTGACTGTGGCTTCCCCATTGATTTTGCTTCTCAGAAGGTTGCAAAAGAGGATCATATGAACCCAGGACACTGCAAATGTCATAAATACAGGCCAGTTGCCAAGTGTCTGAATTTTGATCACATGCCCATGGTGATCCCACAATGGTTGTGTGAAAAACGGTCATGTCGCTTTTTCAGTATTGTAACTGGAATAGGGGAAAAAAGAACTATTTCCTAAGTTGAGAACTACTTTTTATAAATGTGTACACTGTAATTGTGTCTAATATTTCTAGGCAAATACAGATCTTATAAAGAAATTTATTAGTATCTGTGATTAACAGGTAACAGTTGGAGTAAGTCCCAAGCTCTTGATTTGCTGTTCCATGAGATTACAGTTTATTGCTGAGTTCAGTGTCTTTTGCAGGATAGTGATAATGTGCTTTGTTGTCTTTTTCTTAGTACTGTAGTACTATTGTTTGCCAGATGCAGAATTGCAATAATATCTAAAGTTGTTGAAAAATACAGTCCTAGACAAAGGAAGTATTCCTGCATCATTATCAAGGCCGCATTATACATTAGAAATCTAGGAGTAATCTTTCATAATGTGATAGCAGCTGACCAACAGTAGATGATGTGAGGCCTTCTCTATATCCTCTTAAGAATTGATTTGCCTTTTTTTCTTAATAATATGCAGACTGCTACACTCTTCTTATGCATGAGCGTGTTATAATTCTTATTTCCTAAAATTATACTTTACTATTTTTCTTGTGGAAATTATTAATCTATATTTATGATTTGATGTGAATGCCTGTTAGTATTGTGCTAGGTGAAAGTTTCTCACAGTATTAATCTTTTTCTTAGAGCCTTATCAGAAAGTTGTATATGTTTTATACTACTGTATTTGTGTAGTCTGGTCTGTCTATAAGAGTATTGCAAAGTAATATGAAAACATGCTTTTCAAATTCAGTATTTCTTTTACATAGAAATATTAAATATCCAATGTGACATACTGTAGACACTTACTTTGTTGATTGTGATAGAAATTTAATTTATTCCTGTAATATGTGAGATATTGTGGAGGATTTTGCTGATGGTGTCTTTCTCAGCCTTTTAGTTGTTTAAAATCATTCCCAATGTAACTGCAATGCATTATTACAAAATGACAAACCTATGGAAATTGATGGGACAAATTATATGAAATGGACATATATAGAATGCTATTGTATATGGGAGATGTGGAAAATAAGAGGGACAATTGATAAAGAATTAACAATTCTTTAATTAATTAAAGAATTAATAAAATGATTAAGAAATGCTGTGAAACTAAGAAAAACAGGAATGATATAGCAGGTCTGAATAAAAGTAATTGATTTTGTAGGTTGAAGATGAATGCATAAATTTAAACAAAAGACTAATATGTATCAGAAGCTACAAATGAATTTCATCTATATTGAGGTGTATAAAGTAGCATTTCATAGATTAGTGATAATTGCATGGTGCTTCAGTGAATTGTGATAATGGAATAACTAACATTTAAAAATAATGCAATTGGGGGGTGAAAAATTCTATTAAGAGATATGAATGGATGGTAAAAACAAGATAAGCATGATCATTCATACATACCTATTCAAAGGATTGATTGATAGATAGTTCATGGTGAAACATTGAGAGGCTTAGTGAAGAATACAAAAATGATGAGAAGTATTGAATGAGGAGCAGACAATTAGGGTTAGGGTTGAGGTTAGCATGTATAGCATGAGTTTGAGCATGAGTAGCATGAGCATTAGCATGAGTAGTGAATCTTGGGAAGAAAAGGAACAAGGGAAAATAGAATGACTGTAAGAAGTACAAAGCCTGCTTGTAAAACATTAGAAAATGAATTTATTTCACAATAGAATGAATGGAAAGTGGACATCAGGAAAAATGTGGAAATGTCTTGAGAAAAATGGAAGGAATTAAGTGAAGAGTTATACTAATGAGAAGTAAATAATTATAAATATAATTATTTCTGTGTAGAGAAAAACAATTGCAAAAAAATGTAATACAAATACAAGAAATGGTTATGATTAAAAGACGGAAAATGCAGACAGATTTGAAATAAAAACAGTTTGGGGGTTGAAGAAGTTAAACAAAAATTCTTTTAATTGGAATTAAAAATAAAAGTTATGCAATAATTTGGGATAAAACTCAAAATAAGAGAAGACTGAAAAATTTAGCAAGTATGGTGCAGCATTTTGCTGAGCAGGTTGGATACACACCAGATTTTTGTTTAATGGGTATTGAAAAATGTATGAACATGAGGAAGAAAGGTTTTTTTCCCTCAAGTTTATTGTATATTTGTTGATTTAAAGGTGTTTAATAAAATAAATAAGATTTAGTTACGAAGTGTTTTGTAGGAATATGAAGTTAAAAGGAAAAATAATAGTATACCATGGAACTAAATTAAAGTATATGTGCGAATAAATAGAATGCTTGGAAAATAATTGCTGTCCCATTGGGTTTTAATGTATAAACACATAAGAAATGCTTGTAATTTATGTTAGAGGAATGTTATTGTGATAATATTGTTGATTTTCTTGTAGTGGATGATGCTGTCAAAACAGAAGCTGACAATTCTGTTGACCTTAAATCTGAGTCAGAAAGTGATCCATGTAAAATGGATGGCATTTGCCCAGAAGTCATCAAAGTCTACATTTTCAAAGCTGATCCTGGAGAAGATGACATAGGTGAGGTTTTCTTAAATGAAAGAAAAAATTAATATTTTGGTGCTTGGAGGTCTCAAGATGAAAACAATCCTCAGGAAGTGTTCTGAGAATTTGTCATACTAAAAACGAAAAGAACCCTGAAACACCCTATGAATGGCATCCCTAACAACTGCACTTATTATTATTATTGTTGTTGTTGTATTATTCATATATAGAGCCAGTTTTGTTCAGGTTCTGGCCTATGTGTCTCTTGTGCATGAAAGCAGCCTGAGTGACTTTGGACCAATCAATCTGTCACCCCAAATGACCTCAAAGGGTTGTTGTGTGGAAAATTAAAAAGCAGGCATAGTACATATGCTTGCCCCCTTGAGATATATTAATTAATATAATGAAACTTATATTTCAATAGGATTTTCATAATATCTCTCGTTATACTCAGTTCTTTCCAAATGTCTAGTTGACGGAAGCTTCTCTCACACCTTTTAAAAATTTGTGTTACTGTATATTTTTTTTCCAGTTTCTTGAATTTGAACCATAGTGTAATAGAAGCATATTCTTACAAATAACGTTGATAACTCTTTTTAACATAGGAGGCACAGTAGACATTGTGGAAAGTGAATCTGAAAATGACCATGGTGAAACTTTAATTAACCAAAATAGCAGTGTTCGCATTCCAAGAGAAAAAATGGTCTATATGACAGTAAATGATTCTCAGCATGAAGATGAAGATTTAAGTAAGTATGTGACCTTCATTTGGGTTAAAGGTTTTAAAGGTTTTTAAAAATATACAAAACACATAACATGTTTCTTCTATTAGATGTTGCTGAAATTGCTGATGAAGTCTATATGGAAGTGATAGTAGGAGAGGAAGATGCAGCAGCGACTCATGAACAGCAAATTGATGACAGTGAAATCAAAAGCTTTATGCCAATAGCTTGGGCAGCAGCTTATGGTAGGTCATTACTCCAAAAAATTAAAGATTACCTAGTAAGGATATTAGTTTCTGGTCTTCTGTATTCAGAAAATTAAAGTAATCTTTCTGGGATGGTGTTCAGTATTTCTGCCAGGATTTACATATAAGAGTACATATATATTATTTGATTCTTGATTGAAATGATTTATGGTTCATTTGAAACTGTACAGGAATTAAGAAGAAAATTGTAATAAGAAATCAACTATTTCTATTCTAGTTAGAATAGTAGTAAAAATAAAAAAACAATGTAGTATCTCTTTTTTAAAAAAATCTGCAAAAATAGATAATTTATTCAACCTTAGAGAGAAGGAGAGTTTTTTCAAATCTTGAGACTTGGCATTTGTTAATTTTACTCAATATTTTGAATCAGATAAGTAAAAACGAAGTTTACAGACCAAATTTAGATTTTTGTCATGTTAATTATACTTATTTTCTTTTCATCGGAACTTCCAGCTTGGGTCCATTTCTTTTACATGCATCAATGTGGGAGATACTTTTATACTCTGATCCCATAAGGGTGGAGGGTTGCTAGTTGACTTACAATCAGCCATATGGCTACAATATTTACATGCATTTTCCAGTGGCCTTGGAAAAATAGACTCTGGTAATTGGATTCTATGGTGTCTGTTTGCCAAGAGCATCTATCTTTTACAGTATTCTTTCTAGCTGTGTGTTCGTCATGATGTGATTAAATTCATGCTGTGAATATGCATGTATAATACTTGAGGCTCTTTCCATGGTCAGTGAGGACAGTGAGAAAGATATATATATTAGCAAAAAGCTACACATGAATAATTCACTGAATAGAAGAAGGCTTGATTTTTTAAATCTAAATCTTGCTTACTGTCTTTGTTGACTACAAAGATATCCAAATATATTTATAAACACCAAGAGCTGATTATTCAGCCTTACCTTTTTAAAATATAAAAATCATATTCAGAGATAGTATGTGGACTAATCCTTAGGATGCTAAATTCTGATCCACACTAGGAAATAATGATGCAGTTGAAAACCGAAATGGAACTGCAAGTGCCCTCTTGCACATAGATGAGTCTTCTGGTCTTGGAAGGCTAACAAAACAAAAACCAAAGAAAAGGAGAAGACTGGAATCCAGACAATATCAAACAGGTAATAACTCAGCTTCTGTTTGCTTGAAAATAGAATTGGAAATGGAAATGCATTCTCCATTAGCATTTTTAAAAGCACAGCCATCTATCTATACACATTCCTGGTGGGAGTTTTGTGTAATATTGCTGCTTTATTGGGGTTGTAGACTGGTAGACTGATTTCTCATTTAAAAGTAACATACTATCTTCAACTTCTGTCTTGATGGATGTTTTGCATCAATACACACAGGCACATGTGTATACCTGTGTATATGTTCTTTTGGAGAGTATTATCTTCAAACATACCAGATATGAGTCATTTCTTGAAAATATACCTATTCTCACAAGATTCCTTTGAGAGAATGCAGATGTTGCAATTGCTGACATGTCAAGATATTCCTTTCCACAGGGTTAATTTGTCTAATTTAGTGATATGTTGGCTCTTGACATTGCTTCCAATTATTGAAATTCTGTAAGCCATATTTCTGTTGGAAGATTTTTAATTTTGAGGGAGAAAGCTGACATACCATTCTTGACAATTAATTGATCTGAACTTAATTTGCAATTCCAGCAGTGTTCAGGATGTTGGTATCCTATGTATTTCAATGTGAAGCTTAAGCATGTGCTTAACTTTGCTACTAAAACTAATAGAAACTTAAAATGTATAACTTCTGTGCAATTATGCTAGTGCTTGCCAGGTATTTAGTAGATGCCATTTTTATTCTTTTTTCTTTTATTATGCAGCCATAATTATTGGGCCTGATGGCCATCCTTTGACTGTCTACCCTTGTATGATTTGTGGAAAGAAATTTAAATCCAGAGGCTTCTTGAAAAGACACATGAAAAATCACCCAGAGCACCTTCTTGCTAAGAAAAAATATCGATGCACTGATTGTGATTACACTACAAATAAAAAGTTAAGTCTGCATAATCACCTTGAGAGCCACAAGCTTACTACCAAGACTGAGAAACTAATTGAATGTGATGAATGTGGGAAAAGTTTCTCTCATGCAGGAGCTTTGTTTACACATAAGATGGTGCACAGGGACAAAGCAGCAAACAAAATGCACAAATGCAAATTCTGTGAGTATGAAACAGCAGAACAAGGATTACTGAATCGTCACCTTCTAGCTGTACACAGCAAAAACTTTCCTCATATTTGCGTGGAATGTGGAAAAGGATTTCGGCATCCATCAGAACTCAAGAAACACATGCGAATCCATACTGGTGAAAAGCCCTATCAATGCCAATATTGTGAGTATAGATCTGCTGACTCTTCTAACCTGAAAACTCATGTAAAGACTAGGCATAGTAAAGAAATGCCATTCAAGTGTGACATTTGTTTTCAAATATTTTCTGATACCAAAGAGCTGCAACAGCACATTCTTATGCATCAAGAAAGCAAAACACACCAGTGTCTGCACTGTGATCACAAAAGCTCAAACTCAAGTGATTTAAAAAGACATATAATTTCCGTTCACACAAAGGACTATCCCCACAAGTGTGACATGTGTGATAAAGGCTTTCATAGGCCTTCAGAACTGAAAAAACATGTTGCAGTGCACAAAGGGAAAAAGCTGCACCAGTGCAGACATTGTGACTTTAAAATTGCAGATCCATTTGTTCTGAGTCGTCATATTCTCTCAGTTCACACAAAAGATCTTCCGTTCAGATGCAAGAGGTGTAAGAAAGGATTCAAGCTGCAAATGGAACTCAAAAAACACATGAAAACACACAGTGGTAGAAAAGTTTATCAGTGTGAGTACTGTGAATATAGCACTACAGATGCCTCAGGTTTCAAGCGGCATGTTATTTCCATTCATACAAAAGACTATCCTCACCGTTGTGAATTCTGTAAAAAAGGCTTTCGAAGGCCTTCAGAGAAGAATCAACACATTCTGCGGCATCATAAAGACATTGGGTTACCATGACGATTCAAAGATAGGGATTTGGGAGGGATGTAAAAGATTTGCTTTTTAGGCAGTCATTGTATTTTAAAGCAGATCTTACAAATGAAATACTGTGCATTTGATTTAGTGCTGTATACAGATAGGAATATTGCTTCTAGTTGACTTTTATATATTTTGTTCATTAGTGTGTTCTGAATTATCTTTCGTTTGTTTAATAAATGAGGAAAGATGGCAACAATAAAGTTGCGTTTAATAAAATAAACTTTGTCTTATACTGAATTTTTCAATTACATTAATTCTCCAAAATGTTTGCCTGCCATGCCAATTCAGTTTTGACATAAATTAAATTTCTAATTTGCTCAAAGATGTCATATAGAGGGCTGTTCAAAAATCAGAGCAGAATTAATGTCAAAATACTGCATTGTACAATAGGATCCACTTGATTGTCCCATTGGTATTTAAGGAACTTACTACATGCTATTCATTTGAGTGGTTATTTAACTTTTTTCCAATACTGAAGTTATTTCTTTATAGTATTGAATACTTCCATAATGTAAGAAATACATTGGTTGCTGGGAGCATTTATTTTCAATAGGGTGAATTTTAAAGAAAAACTTGAGGCACTTGTTCATTAAGTATTCATTATCTGCTTCTCTGCTTTTTTGTTCTGTATTGCAAATGTAATTGTATTTTGAAACATATTGTTTCAGTTGTTGACAACAGATATTCAATTGACTGTTGCTAGGTTTATTCCAAATTAAATGCAGTTTTATTACAAGACTCTAACTGTATGGAATTTTTGGTTTGGTCTCATTTTTATCTACCTGGATCTTTGGACAGCTTTCAAAGATAAACCATCTGAAGGGAGAACAGGTGGAATAAATAATAGAAGCAGGTCATTTTAAAGAAACATTTATTTTCTTCCAGTTTTAAAATGTTTCTTTTTTATTCTTTTAGGGACACAGAATTTTCCTTACCAAAATAATTTCAGGAGGAAGGAATTAGACCTTCATGCCTATGACTATTAAGCAGTAACTTTTTAATTATCCCATTATTTCTGTCCATTTATACACTTATGGATATATGTTGAATGACCACTGTATGCTTTAAAATTATTGCTAATAATAAGTCTGTTTCACAGTAAATGTTTCATTAGTTTATAATAAAGCATGCTGGAAACTTGATGAATAAAACATTTCACATTTCAAGTGAAACCAAAGCTAATATTTAAAAATGTGATATTCTGACTGTTCTCTTAGCTTGCTTTTTCTGTCCTCCCTAACTTTGGTTCCTAGAATTCATTGATCAAATGTATTGAAAGTGAACAAAAGTTTAAGCAGTTTTGCCTCATGCTTTCCCATGTCTCCTCCCTCCTTTCCTTTCATCAGAAACATAAGGATTCCAAGTCATCAGTTTTATACCATATATTACATTGTCAGAGATTATAATGTGTGTACGTACATTCCTTCACATAGCTCAATATTCCCTGGGTGATTCATTTTAATATAAAATTATAATTATAATACAAATAGTTGTGATGCAAGCAAAAAAGCTTAATGTTAACATCTTATTTTGTATGAATTGTAAGATGTATGTGGAATTATGTTTGTTTCTGACTTTTTAATGTGTATGAACTGTTGCATGTTCACCAAATTCTTAGAAAATATTGGTAAAAATTATTGTCGAGCAAGCTCTTGAGCTCTAAATCACACAGCTACAGTGTGCACATTATACTGTCATAAATTAAGTGGAACATGTGAAATTGTATGGATCCATTTAAAGCTTTTGCATTGTGGTGATAACTATTGCAGGGTTGAGGTCTAAAAGCACCTCAGTTTATTAAAGCAAGTGTTTTCAAGATCCAGCAGTTATCCATGGAATGTAGGTGTCTCATTTTTTTATTGAAGTCCTACATAGATTCCTTTGCACACAATTTTCAAGCTATTAAGATCTATTAACTTTTGTCATATTCAGAGGTATTACCAGAAATATTACCATACTGGAATATTTTTAACAAATTTGGCTATTTCCTATTTCACTAATACCACCTGGAATCATAAATACATACGTTGAAGCATAATTTTGGCAATGTAGAAAAAGCAATTAAGAATTTATCAGTTGAGTGGATTTTGCACAATGTGGCTGTATAAAAAGCAAATGAAAACTAGTTATTGTTAATGTACTGACATTAGTTATAAACTAGTTTTATTTGATTAGCAAGCGCTATAAAATTGATGTTGAAGTTTCATGTTTTAAAACGGTACATTAAAAGGACGTAATATAAATAATTGTTCTGTAAAATGCTTGTTAAGTACTTGATGTCCTTCCCTCTTGTACACTCTGTAAAAATAAAAAAAACAAATTACATAGACTCATATATAGGGATGTGTGACGTAAAGTGTACTTGATAATGTGAAAAAATAAAAATCAAATTATTTTCCTGTTAATTATATGTTTCATTTGCTACATCACTGTTTTCACCAATACTTCACACTATTTTAGCAATACAATTTTAAAATTCAGTTGTGTAATTACTTCCATGGAGTACTGAGAGATGCCTGAAAGTGAACCTGGAAACCTTCCTTTCTTCAGGAAACCATGCTCATACAATGAAGCTGATGGCCTCACAAGCTGCTCCTGTTTGGATTCAGTCAATTCCTTCCCTTGTGTGAAATGAATTGTGTCTGTGTGTAATGAAAATGATTCTGCTGCTGGGAACAATAGCTGAGATCTCAGCTCACTCCTCTTTACAAAAAGGTGAGTATATGTTCTATTGGTCAAAATTAAATATAAGTGGAACTCCCCTAGAACTATTACTACACTACTTTCTCTGATTCTCATCCAGCTGCAAAGGTGAAGCAGGCTTCAATTCATCCAGGCTACTTTAGGGGCCTAGGAAGGGCACACTAACAAGTTCTACAGCAGCACACTGGAAGGATTTGGGTCAACTTTAAGATCCAACAATCTTTTAGGAGTGGACTCCAAGTTCAACTTGAGAAAAAAGTCTGCAGGCCTCTGCCCGCTTTGGGGGTCACACTGGCTGGCGTCAAGTCATTCCCGATAAGTGAATCTGGCTTCAGAAGACTCAGACAGATTTATGTGTTGGATAAGTAAAAGCTGGCAATTTGAAAGAGACAACTCGGGCTGCCTGTCCCTCTGTCCTGTTCTCTTTTGTTATGGACATGGAAAGAGGAGATCATGTTCATATGCCTTTATATTAAACTATATAGTAATTGGATGGTCAAACTAATATGAATGATAATTTTTCCAACTTTAAAAGGAGATGTGAAATGAACAAAATGTTACCAAAAGGCAAGAGACAACCATCAGATATTTAAGTACAGTCTGTTAGATTTTTATAATCTGAGTCTTGCCAATAGATGGCAATGGTGTATAAGACCTGAAGGAAGTTCAGTACAGTGGTGTATTTCCTAAAGAATAAACATAAATGGAAAGGTTTGCCAGCAAAGAAAAGTTAATGCTTTTGTGTTATAGTAATGGGGGCTGGAATTTAATATTTAATTCTAGGAAATTAATTGCCCCTTTTCATTTCATAGATCTATCATCTACCTATCATCATCTCTCGATCATCTATCTATGCCAGTGGTTCTCAACCTTCCTAATGCCGCGACCCCCTCCCCGCCACCGCCACTGCAGCCCCCTCCCCGCGCACGATGAATTGACAAAGGGGTCGTGGCACCAAGATGGCGGGCTAGCGCACGCTTAGGCGTCCCCTGTGAAAGGGTCGTTCGACCCCCAAAGGGGTCGCGACCCACAGGTTGAGAACCGCTGATCTATGCCAATCATCCATCTGTGGGGTTCTTGGTGTTCTCTATGCTTGGTTGTTTTCTTGCAGAAGTTTCATTACCAAACTAGGTAACATCATCAGTGCTAGTAGTGGGGTTTACTCTCATTTTATATACTGGTAGCTTCCCCTGTTGGTGAGAATGATATTGGTAGTTCCTTGATTGGGGTATTGTTTGTTTCTTGATTGTTGGTCTAATGTTAACCTTGGTGTTAATCTCTTCTTATTTAGATGTTGATTGCTGGTGAGGTAATTTTGTTTTTTTGTTTTTTGTTTCCTTTTTAGTTTTTGGGGTTGAATGAGGACCCCAAGGACCCCACAGTTATTGCTTTATTTGAGCAATTTGCACAATTATATCTTGTGCATCAGTTGTTGTCTTCTATGGATCAGGAGGCCTTATACTTGCTGAAGGGTTAGGATTACTCTACCATCACGAGATTGCTGTCTTTGGGGTATCTGAGGTTGAGTCTTGACACCCCACCCCCTCTTTGGAATTGCTGACATACCACATTTTCAAAGAAGCCATAGTAACATACCTCTTCAGAAAGGGATTTAGGGATGAGTAATATCATATTGATGTATCAGATTGATTGAATAATTGTATTAGTTGGGTTTTTAGTTGAACTTCTGTTTCAAACTTATCATATTAATGCCTTAAAATTTTTAGAAACTCTAGAAATGGAGTGACATATGAACTGTATTAACCAATTTTAGAAAATTGTAAATTTCCTCCCACCATTCCCATATCTAATTAAAAAGGTCACCAAAGTCTACAAATATTAACTGAAATTGCCAGAGGTAGCACCAAACTGTTCATCGACAGATTATAATAATTATGCAAAACATTAAGATTGATAAAATTGTTCAGGGTTTGACTGTACCACTTCAAATTGCAGATGGAGGATTATGTCTCTGATCCAAATAATCATTTTTCAAAGTCATTAACAAGGTCTTTTGGTTTCCTTAAGATGTTTTGAAGGGCTTTTGTTGGCTTGTGTGCTACGCTGATTCCATGTGGTGGTAGTACTCCAAAGACCCAGCAACCCCAGAAGAAAAAACAGGAGTCATCTATAACATACAATTTAAGAACTGCAACAACCACTATGTAGGACAAACAGGCAGAAGATTGGCAGAACGCATCCATGAACACCAACTGGCAGTCAAAAGACATGACGAAAATTCTTTAATTTCACAACATATAGACAGATTTAACCATAGTTTCAACTGAAAAAATGTGACAATCCTAGACCAGGCCAAGTCCAAAAATTCCAGGGAATTTCTAGAAGCCTGGCACTCTGACAAATCAGCCATCAACAGTCACATAGACATTAACAACATCTATAGACTATGCAAAAGAGGCAATCAACCAGCCCAAAAGAGAAAAAGATTTCAGCACCTCTTCACCAGTAATCAGCACTCAGATCAGCATAGATTAACTCCAAGGTTAACTTCTGACCAACAATCAAGTAAGCAATACCTCAAACAAGAAACTTCCAAAGAGCCATCAGTAAACAGCTGAACCAAAGAATCTCTAAGACTGCCCCCACACACAGACAGGCAAGACTGTCAGTATGTGAGAGTTCATGAATTGGGATAGACATGGTAACAGGTCAGCCAATGGGGACTGTTTGGTGACCCAGATGGCTCGGAGCCTGGGCATGGCTTAGGTTCACTGATTTGTATATATGTGTGTTCCAAGATGGCGGCGACCAGGTAGGATGGTGAGGCTCTTGCTCTGAAGCCCACCAAACTCTACCCACCCACCGCATCCCTACCTTCGCGTGATAGTGATCCCCGAAGCATCGGCTCCGTGAGTAACTGTCAAGGTTCCAAATAGCATCTGGAATTAAATCAGAGTCCGAGGCAAAGCATTCCTCAAAGTTCCAATTTATTAACAGAGCCATGTCAGCACGGCTGAGAGAATCCTGAATCTGAAGTCTCAGGGGTTTCTCCACCCAGTTGAAAGTTCAAGCCTTTGTCCTCACACCCCCAAGTTCATCACATGAACCAATCTTCATCTGGCAGCTTGGTAGGAACTCCACCTCCTTCCGTGCAGGTGCAGGACAAAGGATGACCTTGACAATCTAGAAGGAATTTGTTATGGCTACATGCAGACATCCCTTATGCAACTGCCCCTCCCAAATTCCCATAGCAAAGAATACATTGTAAAGTAGCATAAAGTGTGGCAGGCCAAAGTTCCATAGAAAATGGCTTCGGCCTGACAGTAACATTATTTCAAGAAGTGCGTACTACCTGAGGAAAGAGATTCCCTGTAGCTGCAAACACGATTCCCCGAAACACCGTACGCCAAAAGGATTCCCCGAAGCACCTGGAAAGGGATTCCCCCCGAAGCACCGTAAAGGCTCCGTGAGGTTTCCCCCGAAGCACCGTAAAGGCTCCGTGAGGTTTCCCCTAAGCACCGTTAAGGCTCCATCCCCGAAGCGCCAGGAAAGGGATTCTCCCTAAGCACATAGGAAGGGATTCTCCCGAAGCGCATATAAAGGGATTCTCCCGAAGCCTAAAGTGCCTGAAAAGGGATTCTCCTGAAGCCAAAAGCCTAGAAAGGGATTCTCCTGAAACCGAAAGCGTTGAGTCCCCCGCTGCTGAATCCCCACCTGAAGCTACCGCTGAGGCCCCGTAGCCAAAAGCAAAATCCTGAAACTACCACCTGATCACTGGATCCTGGATCACCGGATTCACTGAACAGATAAATGACTAATTAATTGATTTTAATTTCTGGATCCTGGATCACCGGATCCACTGAACAGATAAATAAGAATCCTCACTAAAGAAAAATCCCACTAAAGCTGAATCCCAAATAAACCAGATAGTAAATGAAACTAACTTTTCCCAGCCTTGTGAGAGAGAGGCTCTTTGTTCTAAGGCGACCACGCGGCCATCCTTCCACCAAGACATACTTCCTTCCTGCACTCCAGGACATACTTCCTTCCTGCACCCCAGAAGCCGTCTAAAACACAACTTATCCTCTTTCTACCTCTTTCTACCGTAATTTTTTATTATAACATTGATTAATTGAGTATTAAATAACTGACTAATTAGTTAAACATTGAATGATTATCAATTGAACAATTAATAATTTAGGCATTGATTAATTGTAGATTGATTATATTATTATTTGATTTTTTTATGATTGGTCTGATTGATCATTTGATTGGTTAAGTAGTATTAATTAATTATGCTCTGATTAATTAATTTAATTAATTATTTGATTGGTTATTTGATTGGTTAAGTACTATAAACTAATCATACATTGATTAATCAATTTGTTAGACATTGATTGATTTACTGATATTAATTAATTTGTCAGACACTATTTGATTATTGACCATGCCAAGCAAAAACTTAAAAAACTCCACAATCAAACCCACAAATTGAAGATACCTCTACCAACAACAACAAATGCTATAAA
The DNA here is from genome assembly GCA_003457575.1 of Thermophis baileyi. Lineage (NCBI taxonomy): Eukaryota > Metazoa > Chordata > Lepidosauria > Squamata > Dipsadidae > Thermophis > Thermophis baileyi. Next base: position 247,750 of record QLTV01003781.1, read on the forward strand.
TGTAATAAAACTATCAAAGAGGATGAGGAATTCAAGAAATGCAGCATATGCACAAAGTTTGCCCACCACACCTGCCTGGAAATAAATAAACATGTAGCCAATTTCCTACAAGCAGCTCCCACATTTCCTTATTTCTGTCCACCATGTTTACCAATACTGGATAACCTAATTACCATGTCTCATAGGCTCCAAACCTTCGAAACAACCATAAAAACACAACAAACATACATCGACTCCATGGAAACACGTTTAGAAGCACGTTTCACATCTTGGGGGGGGGGGAATTACAACACAAAAAAATGGAAACTCATTTGCTCAAAATTCTATTCCAACACAACAACCACTACCTCAACCACAAGCGCAACCACAAACATCAACCAACCAACCAATATATCCTTACTCATCAAAGACACCTTTGAGCGTGAACAAAAACGTAATAACTCTATTCTATTTGGGCTAGATGTCACCAATGATCTTGATATCACAAAGGTTCGCAACATTATTGCACCAACCATCTCCCCCGATGAAATCATCGAAGTTTCCAGAGATGGTCCCAAGTTCAAGTACAGAGACGGTTCAGTGGCCCCAAGATTCTGTAGAATCGTTTGCAAGGATGAAATCAGCAAACAAAAATTCATTTATACCATAAACTCTATTACCAGAAACGACTCCAACCCCAAAAAACTTCGCTCATGGCCAGACCAGAGGTGGGTTCCTCCCAGTTCGGACTGGTTCTCCTGAACTGGTAGCGACCCACTGGTGATGTCACAATGACATCACCGATCCGGTTCAGTTGGTGCCGGGCCGTGGGCGCCGCCATCTCTTTTTTTGAATTTTTTAAAAAAAAATTAAAATATTTTTTTTTCTTCTGTGCATGTGCAGAAGCCGAGTTTCCAGCACTGCATGGCCAGACCAGAGGTGGGTTCCTCCCAGTTCGGACTGGTTCTCCTGAACTGGTAGCGACCCACTGGTGATGTCACAATGACATCACCGATCCGGTTCAGTTGGTGCCGGGCCGTGGGCGCCGCCATCTCTTTTTTTGAATTTTTTAAAAAAAAATTAAAATATTTTTTTTTCTTCTGTGCATGTGCAGAAGCCGAGTTTCCAGCACTGTGCATGTGTCGCCATCTTGTTTTTGGCGTTTTTAATGTTTTTTAAAAAAAAATATTTATTTTTTACTGCGCATGCACGCGCACGCGCTTTGCGTGGGCGCGCGCTCATGAGGCGTGGCCGCGGCCAAGAGGAAGTGAACCGGCAGCAAGGTAAGTTAGAACCCACCCCTGGGCCAGACCTATCCATACTTCAATGAATCCGCTCCCGCGAACTCCGTGCAGAACTCAAAAGACTTCATGACCAAGGATATACCGACTTATACATTGACTACCACGCTGACTGCATTAAAAGGAAGTTCCGCAATCAACCTTCTAACATCCAACCCCCTATCACCCAAAACCAACCCATCATCCAACCCCCCATCATCCCAAACCACCCCCCCATCATCCAAAACTAGGTATGCACACCCCTTACTTCCTCAATACCAACCACTAGTAACCTTAAATGCAAATTAATTAATGCAAGAAGCATCGTAAACAAAATTCCTGAACTCTTCCTCCTATTAAATACTGCTACATTCGACATTATATTTGTCTGCAAATCATGGCTAAACGCATCCCTCCCAGACTCCATTATCACAGTAAGAGACTATCATGTTTACCAGTCTGATCGCGAAACCCGCAGAGGAGGTGGAGTGGCTATCTTCTATAAAAAGTCACTAAACCTAAAAAATATTCAAGTTACACATGAACTCGCTCTTCCTGAAACCATCGTCTGTGAACTGTCCTTAAACACCACACTTCGCTTCCTACTATGTTACAGAGCCCCTGACTATGACATCACACATGTAAACTAATTAACCTCACAGCTAACGTGGGCAGCCTCCTGCCCATGCCCTCTTATCTTTCTTGGTGACCTCAATCTACCTCTTATTAATTGGACCCTAAACGAAT
>QLTV01003781.1:256711-290964 GCA_003457575.1 Thermophis baileyi
ATCTGCATTCACTTTGCTTATGTTTCTGTTTATCCCTATACCTGCTATCTTCTACATGTTTGACAAACAAACAAGCAAACAAACAAACAAACAAACAAACAAACAAACAAACAAATAAAAAAAATAAAATAAAAATATTGCTTCTGTGAATATTACTTCTGTACTTCTGGATTCTGAGTTCTGGTGGTTCTGGCTTCTGCTGTATGGTATTGTATATAAAGAAGTTTCTTATGTAGATGAATCCTGCAGAATTATTTAATTGTGTGTCTGATTGTGTGTGCTGCAACAAACTCTAACAAAGACACCAGAATATAAACTGACAGCAAACAGCACTCCTTACTAGCACTGACGATGTTACCTAGTTAGGGTAATGAAAGGTCTGCAAGAAAGCAAGCAAGTTCAGAGAGTACCAAGGACCCCACATTTGTGTGCATAAAGAGATTAGGTTCATAGTTTCAAGAACATTTGTTACGGATTTGAAACTATCAACCTCAGTTCACTAATGTCTGAATGCATCTATTCTATCTCTCTGAACTGTGGAACAAAAATGTGGAAGTTATTAAACTTTTTCAGACTGTGGAAGAGTACTGTATAAAGAGATTTCAATGTTATAGGAACAAAGTTGAGCATTTCACTGAATCTGAAAAAAACACATTAAAAATAGATGTAACCTTTCCTGGTAGATGATCCAGCAGCCCAGTACAAATAAGTAAGGCCCTGCCTCTCCCTTCTTCCCAAGAAAGTAGAACTCTTGAAAACAGCATATTTCAAAAGGATTATTTTATTGAGTAGAAAGTGATAGCAGAACAAAGGCAAAGCAGACTCTAAATCCCCTCAGGCAATACAGTTAGAAATAAGACATTAGAAACTTCTCCCCTGGTCAGATGTGGATTTCAGCCAATCCACAGGTGTCAAGATGTTGTTGCAATGGCCTTCCTGAGAAATAGATAAGGCAGTGTTCCCAGGGTCATCTTCCACTAGCTTCAGAGTGAAACAACCCACATAGCCCTCCCCCCTTAATACATTCCAAGAAAGGTGAGAAAATCCCAAGGCACTCAGGCGCCAGGATAAAAGTAATAAAATAGCAGCTGCCAAAGGGTAAAAGGAAGAGGATACATTCAGGGGTCTCCCCTCACCCCCTCCAATTGTGTGGCAGTGTCACTATAGGGAGCTATAGGGATCTGACTTTCTGCCCTCCTTAGAAAAAGGAAAGGTCCACCTGGAAAAGAGACGAACCAAAAAAAAAAGGATTATAGTACATCAACAGGGTTTGTTGGGGTATTGAGAGTGGAATTTTTTTCAGGAGGATAGGAGTGATTACATGTTTCTTATCTACCCATTCATTTTGGGAAGAGGGTAAGTGTTTCCATTGGACAAGGTATTGGGTCTTTCCCTTATGAAGCCTGGAGTCAAGGATATCTTTGATCTCAAAGTATTGTTTCCCTTCAACCATGATGGGGGTAGGTGGCGTTTGCACCTGTGGTCGAAGGTGGGAAGTGATCTCCTTCTTAAGTAAACTAACATGAAAAACAGGATGCACTTGTCTAAGTGTTTTGGGAAGGAGCAATTCCACTGTCACTGGGTTGATTATCCTAGTGATTGGAAATGGCCCAATGAATTTTGGTCCCAGCTTTTTTGAAGGCTGTAATGATTGGAGGAACTTAGTGGATAAGTATACTTTGTCTCCTATTTTGAATGGTTTTGGATCCATTCATTTTTTGTTGGCTTGTAATTTGAAAGCCTCTCTGGCTTCTTTTAGAGTCAATCTAACTACTGGCCAGGTGTTTTGAAGGTAGTCCATCCACTCTTTTAGTGAGGGGATGGTGGGTTCTTCTGTGGGGAATTCAGGCATTGGGCTAAAATCTAAGCCAGTTGCTATTTTAAAAGGGGTGAATCCCGTACTTGAGTGTACAGAGTTGTTGAATGCCACTTCTGTAAATGGTAAGAGGTCAGACCAGTTGTCTTGCTGGTAATTAATAAAACACCTGAGGTATTTTTCTAGCACGCTGTTAGTTCTCTCACATTGGCCGTTAGTGCAAGGATGGTGGGAGGAGCTTAAGCCTTGGGCGGTGCCAAGTAAGCTTAGAAACCCTCCAAAATTTGGAAGTGAATTGGACCCCCCTGTCGGAAACTATTCTTTGTGGGGCTCCATGAAGACGATAAATGTGTATGTAAGAAACAATTTAGCCAGGCTTCTGGCAGTTGGGATCTTCTGGCAGGGAATAAAATGGGCCTGCTTAGAAAACAGGTCTGTCACGACCCAGATAACAGTATTCCCAGCACTCTCCGGCAGTTCCACGATAAAATCCATGGAAATCTCTCTCCAGGGTGCTGAAGGTTCAGCAACCGTTTGCAAAAGTCCTGGGGTTTTCCCCTGACGTCTTTTTGCTGCTGCGCAGACGGGACAGCTAGCGGCATAGCTTTCTATGTCCTTTTTCAAAGATGGCCACCAGAATTGTCTTTTAATCAGGTGCAAGGTTTTAACAAAACCAAAATGTCCTGCTAATTTGGAGTCATGGCATCTCCCCATTAGGAATAGTCTTTGGCTGGCTGGAACATATAACTTCCCCTGCCACCCACGCCAAATCGTCTTTTAAGAGGCAACTGGATTTGTGGTTCAAAAACCAGTCATCCATGAGAAGGGCTTGCTTGAAGGCTTGGGTGGTGGTGTTAGCTGCCAGCGTTTCTTGTTTGCTTTGGGATCTGGTGATTACTTTTGCTGCCAGTTGGTCCTGAGGTACTATGGGTTTTATTACTTCGGCTCTTACACTGTTGTATTGGGGTTTTCTACACAATGCATCTGCTAGGAAGTTTTTCCCCCTGGGAGGTATTTTAGGGTAAAGTCAAAACACTTGAAATATTGCGCCCATCTCACTTGTTTTGGGGATACTTTCCTTTTGAGGCTTCAAGGTTTTTGTGATCAGTCCAAACCTCGAAAGGGATTGTACTCCCTTCTAGGAAATGCCTCCATGTTAATAGTGCCCAGCGCACTGCATACACCTCCTTTTCCCATATTGCCCACCTCTGTTTGGTTTCAGTTCGTTTTTTAGACGTGTAAGCACAAGGCTGCAGTTGGTCCTGCTCATTTTTTTGGAGTAGGACTGCCCCTATTGCCACGTCATTGGCATCTGCCTGTATTACAAAAGGCTTCTCTGGATCAGGGTGTTTTAGGATTGGCTCTGTTGAGAAAAGTCGTTTGTCAAACGCTGCTTGGCATTCCATTGTCCAATTCAAAGGTTGTCTTGGTTTCGGTTTTCCCCTTGGTTTTCAGGAGATTAGTAATGGGGAGGGCTATTTGTGCAAAGGCGGGAATGAATTGGCGGTAAAAATTAGCGAATCCCAGGAAGCTTTGTAATTGCTTGCGTGTCTGGGGAGGTGCCCAATCGATCACAGCTTGTACTTTTTGGGGGTTCATTTCAATGACTTGGTTAGAGATGCGATGCCCCAAATAGTCAATTTTCTCTTGGTGAAATTCACATGTGGATAATTTAGCATAAAGCGGAGTTTATTTAAAATGGCTCAGACCAGTTTCACATGCTCTGCTTTCGTTTCTGTATATATTAAAATGTTATCAAGGTAAACCAGAACCCCTTTGTACAAATGTTCATGGAGGACTTCATTTATCAATTGCATAAACACTGCTGGGGCTCCTTGTAATCCAAAAGAGAGTACTTTGAATTGGTAGCTGCCAAGCGGCGTGTTAAAAGCAGTTTTTTTATTCATCCCCGTCCCTTATCCTGACTCGATAGTATGCCTCTCTCAAGTCCAGTTTCGAGAAAATTTTCCCTTTGGAGAGGTGGGCTAATATATCCTTCATGAGGGGGAGTGGATAAACATTTGCCACACTAACCGTATTCAAATTACGGTAGTCCACGCAGAGATGCAGCGAGCCATCTTTCTTTTCTACAAAAAGTACAGGGGCTGTGATTTTCGGTCTGGCTGGCTCGATAAAACCCCTTTCCAGGTTTTTATCGAGGAATGCTCTCAGTTCAGTTAGTTCCCTGGGGGACATGCTGTACATTTTCGGTTTAGGGAGTTTGGCACCAGGTAGAATTTCAATTGCACAGTCAGTGGAGTGGTGGTGGTGGTGGTGAGTTCGTCAGAGGCTTTTTCGCTGAAAACCTCCGCTAGGTCTCTATATTCTTTTGGGATGCTTTGCGTTGGTGCATCCCGCCTGGACATTGCCATTTCTTGGAGTTCCACCCCCCACCCCCGACTGATCCTTTGGGATATCTGCGAAAGTGACGTGGAACTGAAATCTCAATGTGCCTTGCTTCCAGTTTACTTTGGGATTCCATTTTTTCAGCCACGCTAGACCCAGGAACAGCGGCCATTCCATGCCTGGTGCCACTATGAAAACAACTGTGTCTTCGTGGCTTCCTATGCTTATTCGCAAGGGTTTGGTGGCAAAAGTGGCTGGTTCTCCCCCCAATACTGATCCATCTAATTGGCAAAAAGCGATCGGGGTTTTTAGCTTCCTTAAGTTTATCCCCAGTTTCCCCACCAGGGTGGGGCTGATTAGGCAACAGGTGCAACCTGAGTCCAGCAATGCTGAGATTTTGATTTCTCTATCTCGGCTGGGGATAAACAGTCTCAGGGGGATAGTAAGCAGTTCGATTGGGTTGCTTACCAGTGGCTCATCTTCTGGGTCGCTTCCAAACAGATTTGGGTCCTCCTGCTGGGAATCCGGAGCCTCGCTCTCCATGGATGGGGGGCCTTGGAACTGGGCGATCTCTCAGCTCCGTAGGGTGGTCTCCTTCCCACGGGGAGCTGGTTTAGGGGTCTTCCCCCCTGATGGGTGCTCTGCTTTTCGGGCAGGTGTCTTTGAACGGCACTCTGCGGCTCGATGCCCTTCTTTTCCGCACTTGAAACAAGCCGACGGTTTTGCCACAAATGCGGCTTACGGTTTGAACTGCTCTCATTTCCCCTGGGGTGGGGATCTCTTCCAGAATCGCCCTGCTCGGTACTGGTTTCTGGCCATATCAATTTCGGCCTCCTCGGCGGTGAGGTACCACTCGTGCAGGCGGTTCGGAGCACCTCTAGCCACGCAAGCATTGTAAAGATCATCGCTTAATCCATCTTTAAAACAGCTCACCAGGATGTCTTCTGGCCAGTCCACGTGACATGCGAGATTGCGGAATTCTTCGGTATACTCTGCCACGGGTCGTAGGCCCTGTTTCACCACCTTAATGCGATCGCGGGCTTTGCGATCGGCTAGGGGGTCTTCAAAACAGCGCCATAGGGCCATCATAAATCAGTCGAAGTTCCGCAGCTCTGGGGCGTTGGCATTATGCAGAGTAACCATCCAACGGGCTGCCGCCCCTTCCAGGGCTAGGGTAACCACTCGTACTCAGGCCCCTTGAGTTTGGAATTTGCGCCCATACTCTTGCATGTACATGAGTTCGTGCGCCATGAAAAACCCTAATTGCTGTGGGTCTCCATCAAATTTCACCCCCAGGGGTGGGGGTTTTCTCTCTAGTTGTGGGGCTCGGGGCTGACCTGGGATGTTGGCTGCTGCTTGCAATACTCGTGGGGGTTTCGCGGGTCCCCCAGCTGCCGCGGCATCGGCATCGGCTTGGTCAGCTGCTTCCGCAGGGGGGGTGGCTGCCCTGGCCTCGTCCGCTGCTGCTACCAGCTCAGCGCCTCTCGATTGTCAGCCCAGCTCCCCATGGAGGTTAAGATTTTCCAGGGTTTCCAGCACTAGGCGAGTGATGTGCCTTTTCAGTCGGTCCTCCCTCAGTGGTTCCCCAGCAAATTCCTCCTGGTTGGGTGAAGGGTGAAGGGTGAAGGGTGGGGACCAGTGCGTGGGTGGGGCTTTGGCAACATTCAGTGTATAAGACACACAGACATTTCCACCCACTTTTAGGGGGAGGGAAATGTGTCTTATACTCTGAAAAATACGGAATTTGTAATGGTATGTGAGAATGACCTTGGGAGACTTAGGAAGAGCCAGAGACTAGACGAGCAGAAGGAATGGGGTCTCAGAAGGGACCCTCCCAAGGGTGAAATGCTACCGGTTTGGACCGGTTCGGGAGAACCGTTGGCGGACATGTGGCCTGGTTCACGGAACTGGTAGCGACGGCTGGCTGGCCACGCCCTGGCCTGCTCTGTTTGTGGATTGGCCTGGCGGACTGCCGGCGCCACTCTGGGAACTCGGCCCATGGAGTCACTTCCTGCCGGCAAAGAAGCAGAGTGAGAGGCGTGGAAACCACTGGCGGCTGCTCATGCAGCAGCCCCCTGTGCGGGGAGAGGGCCAGGCCCGGCTGCACCACCGCAGGAGAAGGAAGAAAGTGAACGGCGGTGGCGCGGCACATGCACGTGCGAATGTGCAGCAGCCCCGGCATGTCTGTGGCCCGCCTGCCCTCCCAGAGCACCACCATGCCATCGCTATTCACTTTCTTCCTTCTCCCGCCGCGAAACGAAAGCGAACGGCAGTAGGGTTGCTTTGGGAGGTTGCTTTGGGCAGGCGGACATCTGCAGCCAGGCGGGGAGGGAGGGTGGCAAGAGCGGCGGTGGTGGCCCCTTCCACACACAGCGCACGGAGGTGGCGAAGGTGGGCAAGGAGGCCCCAGCACCCCTGTTGCTGGGGAGGCACGGCGATCATTCGGCCAGGGCAGCCTCGGCGGGGGCTGCATTGGCCTCTCCGCCTGCGCCATGTTCTGCTCCGGCCAGCCACGTGACTACAAGTGCGGTGACCTGGTGAAGATGAAGGGCTACCCGCACTGGCCCGCCCGGGTAAGTGCCGCCGCCCAGGCTGAAGGGAAAGCTCCACGGTGGCATGGCTGGGCCTGGCCCTCTCCCCGCATGGGGGGCTACTGCCCCCCGGCGGCTTCCACCCCTCTCGCTCCACTTCTTCTTCCGGTTTCTGTCACGTATGCACGTGCGAAGACCAGCTGGCCAGTGCGCATGCGCGCATCAGAACTCACAAGGGGAGCAAGACTAAGGGGAGCAGAGCTGCCATCCAGGATGGGCGGGCCAGGGCTTCCCTCCCTCCCCACCCGAGTGGGCTTCTTGCGCAGCCCCAGCCCTCCAGCCCACAGCACTGCCACGTGTCCACAGTCTGGAGCTCCTGGCCAATTCGGGCGCACAGGGCAGCAGGGCAGGGTTTGCTGGCTGGGTGGCTGGGCGCCCTGCCCGCTGCTCCTGCCGCTGTGAGGAGGCGGCGGTGGCAGTGGTTCTTGCATTGCCTCTCCCAGCCGGGATGCTGGAGCAGGAAAAGCAGGAGGAGCCGCTGTCAGGGAGGCGAGCTGCCCCAGGAGGGCCAGAGGAGAGCGCAGCATGGAGACGCCACTGAAGGGTAAGAGGCACGCCAGCCAGAAAGCGACCGGGAAAGTGCTGGCTTCTTCTCGGTGGCAGGCTGGGGGGTGCTTCATCCCGGCCAGAGTTGGGGCAAAGATCTCCTGCCTGCTGGCCCCACAACCTGAGCCCCAGGAACACAGACACCCCTTACCTCCGAGGCCGGGAAGGGGCTCTGGCTTTCCAGTGGTGGGAGGCAGCCCAACTTTATCTCCCTGTCTGGGGCTGTGGAACCAGGTTGTCGGTGGGGATGTCCCACCACCTTGATGGGGGCAAGGGGGTGGGAAGGGGGGCATGAGGACCCCTGAAAGGCCAGGCAGAGCCAGCACATGCACACCGGAGAGCAAGTGGCCGGCACGCATGTGCGCGCAGGAAACTGGAAGATCATTTCCTTTCTGGTTTCTGGCGAATGTGCTTTGCACATGCGCCTGCTTCGGCACTCAGTGCCGAAAAGGATCGTGCGCGCTCCCGTTTCGGCACTCAGTGCCGAAAAGGTTAGCCGTCACTGTCTTATAATGTGTGAGTGCATTCACAAGGTCAACACACAAACAGTAGAATTAAAAAGCTAGCTGAGGCCATAGTGAGCCAATGCTATCACTATACTAGTAGTGTGCCTTTGCATAAAACAGATTACCATGTTCATGAAATTGTTGTCAAGTTTTAACTGCTTTGTTTCTTTCAAACCTTAATGCTTTTCAACTTGCCAATGAACTGTGGGAAAAGAAGGGGAAAATGGAATGCGAAGAGCATGAGAGACACGGAAACCATCAAGGTCACTGCTGCAGGTGCTGGAGAAAGTGATGGACTGTTCCCATAACAAAATGACATCTCATAATTGGACAATGTGATCACCCAAGGTTGGGGAGAAGGGGAAGCTATTGTTTAACTAGACAAGCATTTGCTCAGGAAAACCAGAGCTGGTTTTCTTTCTTTAGTACCAATATGGTGTATCCAATAAAGTTTTAGTTTTGGAATTCAAATCTCCTGAGAGTGTTTCCTTGTTTTGGGTTCGCTAGTTGGATAGTTGATATTAAACCAGATCTCTTTAACTCAACACAGTCTATTTGGATGCCTCCAAGAGAGCTGTAACATAACTATGTCTGGAACGGAGCAAAAAGCTGATACCACAGTGAAGCCTGGATTGCTCCCTCCTCGGGAGGCACCAGCAGTTGCCCAAGCGGACGCAGGGGCGCACACTGTGGTGACCCGATCCAAGGTGAGAACAGAGAAAATGGAACAGCCACCAGTGTGTGAGGAAGAAGTCATGGCCGGATCCATTTGCCCTGACCCAAAGATGCAATGTCCAAGTCGAGTGGGGAAAGCAGCCGAGTCTCATGGTTCTGAGCCTAGCTAGTAAGAAACGAGGCCACACCAATTGTTGGTAGAGCAATTCCCCTTTACTGGTCTCTTGACTCGGCACGCAGTGAAATTTGGAATCTAGCCAGCATTACTGGCTTCTGCCTGCCAGCTGATTATGAGGGCTCGGCAAGGCTTGCTCCAGGCTTGCTCCAGCAAAGACTCTCTGGCTGCTGCTACTTCACTCTTCCAGGGCTTGCTCCAGCAAAGACTCTCTGGACACTGATGCTTCGCTCTTCCGGGGCCCATCCACAAGTCTGTTGCACTCCCCTCCATGAGTCCATCGCAACACCCAGCACCCGACACCCAGCAGTGCACCCCATGGAACCCCCTTCCCCCTCCTCACTTGTGGCAACTCCAAAATGGCATGCAGGAGCGTAGTCGCAATGTCGCCATCTCGGATGTTGACACCGAGTTGGAGTTCCCCTTGGTCCTGCCTGGAGTCGCTGTGACTCAAGGGAGTAAATGGAAGGCTCGGAGGGCTGCAGATTGGGAAGAACCAGGGGAGTGGAAATTCCTGACAGCATGCCATAGCCCATCTGTGGATCAACTGCGTGAAAGATTTGTCGGAATGCAGATATGGGGAGAAATGTCGATGAACCCATCAGTCCTAGGAGCAAGGCTTGGGATGGGCCAAGCATCAGCAGTCCCATCCCCATCTACATCCCAAAGAGTGAGATTGGAGAGTGTGGCCCAAGGAGCTGGGGCTCCCCCAATAGGGGCTGCCCTCCTCCCGCGGCTGCAGGATAAGTCTGGGGAATCCCTGCAGTGGCAGGAGCCCAGGCTCAAGCAGTCCCACAGGTGGGGGGGGCTGCCATTGGGCTACGTACTAGTTCAGGACAACTGGAAGCCCATGCTCTAAAAGCTATGTTTGATGGGTGGCCGGAGAAACTACTCTACTTCCTGAACCAGGTGTGGAATTATCTGGAGCAGTACAGGGCAATGTACCTGGATGAAGTTGCCTACATGAACACCATCATTTCAAATCTAGAAGAGAGGCAGCAGAGTAGGTGATGTACCTCCCACCTCCAGGCTGGGAAGCTGAAGGGGTGGTCAAAACACTTACTGGTCTACCACTTCTGAGATGGACTAAACAAGGAGCTGTACCAAAACTGCCTGCCCCGAGGAATTCCAGACAACCTCAGGGCATGGTACCAGTTGGCAACCACAGTGGAGCTAGACCTGTTGGAGTACCGGCAGCAAGCTGCACACAAGGGTTACCCCCAATGAGGCCAGGAGAGATGCCTGCCAATGCACAAGGGATCAACAGCTCTTCCTGCCACCCTGAGGGAGAGCCCATGGCACCTGCCCGGAGCCTGCTTCTGATGTGGAAAAGAGGGCCATCGGGCAGCCAATTGCCCAGCGTTGCAACCCATGTCAGCACCAAAGGGTCCGAGCCAGCTGAAGGCCAAGAAGGCACCAAGGAAGGGAAAGGAGAAGACATGGGCAGTGCAGCAGGTTGTGGAGATCTCTTCCCCCTCTAGAGAGGGAACTCCGACCCCCAGCAAGCCCAACCTGGTCTTTTATGAGAGTGACAGTGAAGGGGAGGACAATCAGATGATAAGTGGAACCATCACGCCTTTCACTGCCCGAGTTGAGATTCTAGTGCCCCACTCAGGGGCAAGAGGAGTTTTTATAGTCCTGGTAGACTCAGGTTGCACCCACTGCTTGGTCAGCCTAAGAACTGTGGAAAAGATGGGACTGAGACTTAAAAAATTGAGGCAACCTATGAAGTTTGAGCAAGTTGATGGCTTCCTTACTGGGGGGCTGCCCACCACGTGCCTAACCAAGCCAGTAATCCTGAGAGCAGGTAGTCACGAGGAAACCATATGGTTCATAGTAGCTCCAAAAATGGCAGAGACTATGATATTAGGGTTGGCATGGCTGAAGAAGTGGAAACCCACGGTTGACTGGAAAGACAACAATTGGCGCTGGAGGAGTAGAGCAGGTGGATTGCAATGCTTAGGGGCAACGTGCAGAGGTAGTGAAACACCATTGGTGGGGCGGGGAAAGCTACACCCCATTAACTCACTAGCTCAGAGTGGCCAAGGGGGACTGACCATCCCAAAGAAATACCAGGACCTAGTTGAAGCATTCAGTGAGCGGGAAACAGATATACTCCCTCCCCATTGCCCCACTGACTGTGCCATTGAGATGCTGCCAGGATAGAGATGTGAAGGCCCGGAAAACGGAAAAATTCGGGAAAAAAACCAGTTTTTTTCCGTTTTTTTCCTGAAGGCTTTTTTGTTTTTTTTCCAAAAAATTGGAAAAATTGAAAAAAGAAAAAAAAACATTGTGGAATATTTTATTTTAACATGATGAATAAAATATTTTAAGACAGGGTGTTCAAATATTTCCAAATCATTTCTAAAAAAAATGTATGATATCAGATTATTCTAATTTCTGTGCACTGAGTGAGGACAAGCAAGTCCTAGGTAACAAACTGAACCCTCCACTGCAAGAACAGTATGCATTTCTTCCTTTAGGAGGTGCTGCTATTGTAACAAGAAAAAGGTTTCAGTTTTGCTTTTCCATGTTATGTTCCTAAAGTAACAGAATGACTTTCAATCTTAAAAAGACAAAAAAGTGCTAATGTAGCATTTTTTTCAATTTTTCCAAAAATTTCCATTCCCCCCCCCCAAAAAAACGGGAAAAAACCTGGTTTTTTTCCGAGCTTCAAAATTTCCAGAAATTTTACATCTCTATGCTAGGAGCGAAATTACTCAAGCCAAAAATGCAATGACCCTAAGAGAGATGGAAGAGTTCAGGAACTTAGTGGATAAAAATCTAGCTAGGGGCTTCATCCAACCAGCAAAATCTATGATGGCAGCCCCGATGAAACATGGGTTTTTGAGATTATGCATGGATTTTCAGAGGATCAATGGTCTCTGTGTGAAAAACATGTACCCCCTCCCCCTTTTGAAGGACATGCTGGAATACCTGGCCAAGGGAAGGGTATACACCAAACTGAGAGAACCGTATTACCGAGTGAGAATAAAAGAGGGAGATGAGTGGAAAACTGCTTTCAATTGTCCCTTAGGGTATTTCCAGTTCCGATGCCTTTTGGGCTGCAGGGAGCATCCACGGTGTTCATGCAACTAATCAGTGAAGTACTGCATGAGCACCCGTATAAGGGGATGCTGGTGTACCTGAGCTACATCCTCATTTATTCTAAGATGATGGAAGACCACGTAAAGTTAGTGCAGGAGGTGCTAAGGAAACTACTGAAAGCTAAACTCATGCTAAACGATCCAAGTGCAACTTCCACTAAACCAGTTTCCACTACTTGGGGTCCAGTAAGGGGTTGGAGATGGACCCCGGAAAGGTGAAGGCCATCCTAGAGTGGGAAGCTCCCCAGACCAGAAAGCAACTACAGAGTTTCCTGGGCTTCACCAACTTCTACTGCCAATTCATCCCCTCATTCGCACAGATAGCTCTGCCTATCGCCAAACTATTAAAAATTGGTGGAGGGGGAGTGAAACCCAAACCGAGCCAGCCACTCAACTGGACTATGGAATGCCAAGCGGCTTTCAAAACGCTTAAATGGCTTTTTGCAGCAGAGCCAACACTTAAACACCCGAACCCGGAGGAACCATTTGTAATACAAGCTGATGCTAGCAAGATGGCAATGGGGGCAGTGGTGGGATTCAAATAATTTAACAACCGGTTCTCTGCTGGGTAGGCGTGGCTGGGTGGTTATGTGACTGGGTGGGCATGGCCAACTTGACGTCACTCACCATGCCTGGCCCTGCCTCCCGGCCGCTCGCCTCAAAGGCCTCAACAAGATACAATCTCTATTTATTTACTACTACTGAACATCACTTAACGGTGGCAAGAAAAATCACAAAATGGAGCAAAACTCACTTAAATCTTGCTTAGCAATGGACATTTTGGCTCAGTTGTGGCCATAAATTGAGGACTACCCCTAATGAGAATGTAGGATAAGGAGCCTACTTTGCTCACCCCTTTGGGGTGACATTCAAGAAACATTTCAAGACAAAAGATTTTGGGCGCAGGTGGTGGTGGTATCGCCAAATCTGGTGTCGGTTGGTGGGGCAGCCGCACTCGGCCGTGGGCCACCAAAGGAAGGCGGGGAATCTGAATGAGGGCAGCGCTCCTGGTGAGAAGGCCCTTCGGTTGCTTCTCACGCAAGGAGATGGATGCTACCCGGCTGCCTTGGGAGCAAGGGGGAATAAAGAAGCCATCCGGCAGGCCAAATGTTCACTCACTCGCTTGCTTTGCTCTCCTGCCTCCGCTCTTAAAAGCTGCCTTTTCTCTTCCCGGTTCCCCTCATCCCAGAAGCACTCCGATCGGTGCTAGCAGCCGCCCCCTTCTCCCTCTCCCTCCTCACTGCCAGGCGATCCCGTGTGAAGAAGGGCTCCGCAGCCGCACATTTTAAAAAGGACTTTTAATGAAACCTCCAATGCAGCAACCAAGATCCAATCCTGAGCCAAAAAAACCAGCTCTCCCCTCCCCACCCGACGCGTCTGCTTTGTCTCACTAAATCAGGCCTAGAGCCTGGGGGAGGATGAGAAATTTAACGGGCAGGAGCGGGGGCAGGATTGAAAGGCAGCAGAGTGAGGTTCATGAAGGAAACTCAAGTTTCTTAGCTTGGACCAGCAAAGACAGTGGGCGGCGGCAGCAGGGAATACAAAGGACAACTGGAGAGATGGCGCAGCTGTCGGCCATCGAGGCTTCAAAGAAAAGTTCGCTTCAGGGCAAGGGGCACAACCGATGCCGCTTTCTAACTGTTCCTGCTCCTACAAAACATGCCGTGGTGTTCAGTCCATGCGCCCACCTCCTGCCTTTCTAAAGGGACCCCCATTTGCTCCCGCATGTTTCCACCGCTGTCTCACCCTTCGCTGGGTCGCCTCTTTCTTCGCCCAAACGTACACACAGAGCAAACCTCACAGCGCCGGAGTGATTCGCCCATGCGCCGTCTCCTTGCAGAAGGTCCCAGCGCTGTGAGGTGTCTGCATGTTTACTCTGTGTGTATGTTTGAGGCTGAGAAGGAGGAGACGACTTGGCCAAACTTTTCCTGCCTTCCTTTGCAGCGAAGCTGCTCAGAAGGCAGCCGCCGTGGCCTGTCCCTTTAAGGTACTTTGACGCTGCCCACCGTCCGGCCCTGTGCAAAGGCAGCCAAGAGGGGCCGCTGCCACCAAAGGAAAAGAGCTCGACTCTCCCGGTCCCGGTTGCTCCGCAAGCTGAAGCCGGGTGGTGGGGGGGAGGGGGGGACCTTAAAGGGACAGGCCATGGCGGCTGCCTTCCGAGCAGCTTCCGAGGCAGGAAAAGTTCAGCCAAGTCGTCTCCTCCTTCTCGGCCTTAACATACACACAGAGCAAACACGCACACACCTCATGGCACCGGAGGGACTCGCCCACACGCCTCTCTCAATTCTTGGGCAGGTTTTGGATTTCACTGTCCTGGCAGACCATAAAAACCTCAGACAAATAGCTCCGTGATCCCGCAAGCTTGTAAATCTCTTCCCTTGCCGATGCCCTCCTTGGCCAGTTGCAGAGAGGCCGTGTCTTCTGGGAGCAGGGAAGGCAGTGCTCTGGCAGGCTGGAGAACCGCCGGGAGGGAGCAGGGCAACAACCCTTTCTCCAAAGCTCCCACTGCATGGAAGCTGCATTGTCCTGTTCCCGTATAGCCCACCCTAAGCTGTTGGCGCTACATCAGTACAGGGCAAAACCGGCTCAGGGCAGCATGCCAATGGCCACTGCCCACCTGCATTTTTCCAACTCACCCCCCCCCCGGCAATCCCGTAGCAGGAGAGCGAACATACTGGCATGTCCACCAGACCCCCTTCTTCTCCTCTGCCCCCACCCCTCCCCACCTCTATCTTCTAGAAAAGGCTTTGCTCCCTTGGAATTAGAGACAAGATCCGTACAGGACGAGTTCCTCTGGCGCTGTGAGATGTATGCATGTTTGCTGTGTGTACGTTTGGACGAAGAAAGAGGCAGTCATTGGGGAAGAAGCGGGGAGAGTAAGAGGCCTCTGAAGGAAGGGAAACGGGGCGGAGCTAAGTGAGCCGAGCCGGCAAAGGGTGGGACCGCGGTGGAAACATGCAGGAGCAAGCGGGGCGGTGGGGGGAAGGTGTCCCTTTAGAAAGGCAGGAGGTGGGTGTACGGACTGAACACCGTGGCTTGTTTTGTAGGATCTGGAGCTTAGCAGGATCTTGTTTTAGAAAGTGGGTTGTGCCCCTTGCCCTGAAGCGAACTTTTCTTCTGGATGGCCGAGCCCTGCATCATCTCTCCAGTTGTCCTTTGTATTCCCTGCCACCGCCGCCCGCTGCCTTTTGCGGCTGCCTTTCCGTCCTTCCCCCCCTCCTGCCCATTAAATTTCTCATCCTTCCCCAGGCTCTAGGCACGATTGAGCGAGACGAAGCAGATACGACAGGTGGGGAGGGGCGAGCTGGTTTTTTTGGCTCGGCATTGGCCGCCGCATTGGAGGTTTCATTAAAAGTCCTTTTCAAAAAATGCGGCCGTGGAGCCCTTCCCGGGGAGCAAAGCCTGGCTTGGACAAACTGATCCATCCCGAAGGCTAGCTCCAGAGTTTCCATGTGCCTCTGCCAGCCCAAGCACCTTGCCCTTCAGATCCCAATGGGGCCAGTGCCTGGCGGTGGTGGCGTTCCAGGCGGGCGGGCAGGCAGATGTCCCAGGGCTGCACGCATGCACCACAGTGGAGCAGCAGTCTTGGCCCCAGCATGGCGGTCTCCCAGAAGCGGCCTGAATGTGGAACCCAAGGCAGAGGAGAGGGTGAGCGGGCGGGCGGCATGCAGGCAGAGGCCCCGTGGAAGGCGAGAGGCAGGAACTGGCACGTCTCCCCAAGCCGAGGCGGAGGGCAAGCGGGCGGCAGGTGGGCGGAAAGATGGTGACAGCCAGGCCCAAAAGGCAGCTGAGCCTCGCCGTGTCTACCCCGAGGTGGCCCTTCGGCTGAGCACCTTACCTTCGCAGGCAGCCGTGGTCAGCAGAGCGGGCGAGGTGCAGAGATCAGCTGGGCCGCGTGGCCGGTGTGGTCTGGGCAAGCGAATGACAGATGCAGTCATATTGGGGCTCTCCTGGCTAGACAAGTGGGGCCCGAACATCTGGTGGCAAGGGGGCAACCGGAGGCTGAGGATAGCACAGGACCCCAACCCCCTCCACACCAGCAAACAGAAGCATTACCGACACAGGGAACCCTCCCAAAGGGCCCACCAGAATAACTGGCAGCCACCTCCAACAAAACCCGAGGCCGAACAGATCCCCAGAGAATATCAGGACCTTGCGGAAGTGTTCAGCGAGGCCAAGTGCGACGTCCTACCCCCCCATCGTGAGACGGACTGCGCCATCGAAATCATCCCCAGGGCAAAACTACCCAAATCCAAACTGTACGCCATGACGCCCCGAGAAATGCAAGAAATGCGCAAATACATAGACAAAAACCTAGCAAGGGGTTTCATTGAGCCAGCCAAGCCACAGGTCACAGCCCCAGTCCTATTCAAAGAAAAAAAAAGATGGAACTATGAGATTTTACATGGATTTTAGAGCAATAAAACTGTGTGTGTGTACACAACCTCCCTCTCATGAAGGACATGCTGTCTCACCTAGCCAAGGGAAAAGTCTTTACTAAATTAGACCTCAGAGAAGCATACTACCGAGTCCGCATCAGGGAGAGGAATGAATGGAAAACAGCATTCAACTGCCCCCTAGGGAGCTTCTAATTCAAAGTGATGCCTTTCGGACTGCACGGCCCCCCGGCGGTGTTCATGCAGTTAATAAATGAGGTGCTGCACGAGAACCTCTATAAGGGGGTCCTTGTCTACTTGGACAACATCCTCATCTACACTGAGACCATGAACGACCACATACCCCTAGTCTACCAGGTACTGGAAAAACTTCTGGCGGCAAACCTGTACATCAAGCTGTCAAAATGCGAATTTTACCACACACGGCTAGACTACCTGGGCTACCGAGTGTCAAATGAGGGCATAGAGATGGACCCAGCCAAAGTACAAGCTGTCCTAGGCTGGCAGCCCCCTCGCACCCGCAGACAGCTACAAAGCTTCCTAGGATTCGCAAATTTCTACAGGCAATTCATCCCCTCCTTTGCGAAGATTGCCAAACCCATGATGGACCTCCTAAAGACAGGGGGCCCAGGGACGAAGCCCCGCCGGGGACAACTCCTACAGTGGGACCTAACCTGCCAAAAGCCATTCGAAACACTAAAATAACTTTTTGCAAAGGAACCGGTGCTGAAGCATCCTGACCCCGAACAATCCTTCATTATCCAAGCAGACGCCAGCGACGTGGCAGTGGGAGCAGTGCTACTCCAAAGAAATAGCCAAGGAAAACTACAGCCCTGCGCCTACACCTCCTGCAAACTCACGGACACAGAGAGGCGATGGGCTGCATGGGAAAAAGAGGCTGTTGCGATAAGATGGGCACTGCTAACCTGGCGCCACCTGCTGAAAGGGGGCAGAAACTGTTCGAAGTCTGGACTGACCACAAAAATCTGGAGGCCCTTAGGACCCCACGAAAACTATCGCCCAAACAAGTCTGCTGGGCTCAATACTTCAACCGGTTCGACTTCATGCTAAAACACATCCCAGGGGGGAGGAACTTCCTAGCTGATGCCCTCTCCTGCATGCCCCAGTACAAATGTGAACAGGAGGAGATAGTAGACACCATCATCCGCCCTACCCAAACAGCCACCCAAGTGACCATCAGATGACAACGCCGCGACCAGCAAGATCGACCCGCAAGCGATCTAACCATGAAACTCAAAACCGAACTGCTAGCAGACCCTGGTTCCGTGACAACCAACACATCTTGACAAAAAGGGCTGACCTAGTGTGGAAGGGGACGAAACCCTACATCCCAGAGTTCCTACGCACCTTAATCCTCCAGAGGAGCCACAACTTCAAATCGGCAGGCCACTTCGGGTTCCTAAAGACTTTACACTTAGCATGGAGGCAGTTCTGGTGGCCCGGCATAAAGAAAGACGTGGACAGTTATGTGAAAAGTTGCACCATCTGCGCCACAATGAAAAAGCAACCAGGAAAACCCCCCGGACTGCTGCAACCGGTGGCAGAGCCAACGAGGCCATGGGAGGAAATCACAATGGACTTTATAGTGGAATTGCCAAAAAGTGAGGGGAACACGGTTATTTGGACAGTGATAGACTTATTCTCGAGGCAGGCACACTTCATACCCTGCAGCGGACTACCCTCAGCCTCCCAGCTAGCCAAACTGTTCCTGAAGCACATCTACTGCCTGCATGGAGTGCCACGAAGAATTACCTCAGACAGAGGGGTCTAGTTCACAGCTAAGTTCTGGAGGGAGTTCCTGCGGTCCATTGGCTCATCCTAGGGCCTTAGCTTGGCCTTTCATCCGAGCACCAATGGGGGGGGCAGAGAGACTGAATGCCATGGTAGAACAGTACCTACTGTAAGGTGTTATGTGAACTATCAGCAGTCCAATTGGGTGGACCTCCTGCCTTTTGCTGAGGTCGCATACAATAATGCTGTTCACAGTAGCACGGGACTAACTCCGTTCAAAGTAGTGAGCGGTATGGACTTCGTCCCAATGCCAGAATATCTAAGGGATCCCCCCTCCTCAGTCAGCTTGACAGACTGGCTGTCACCATTGAAAGCAGCATGGGAGAATGTCAAGAAAGCGCTAGCTAAAGCGGCACAGACCTATAAGAAACAGGCAGACAAACACGGAGCCCCACAACAGCCATTCCAGCTGGGAGAAAAGGTCTGCCTCTCCACAAAATAGTTGAGGTTGAAACTCCCCAGCAAGAAGCTGGGACCCAAGTTCATGGGGCCATTCCCCATAGTGAAGATCATCAACCCAGTCACGGTGCAATTAAAATTGCCCCGGCTGCTAGGGAAGATACACCCGGTATTCCATAGCAGCCTCTTAAAACCCGTGGTTGGATTGACCCTGAGGCCACTACCCCGTGAACCCCTGGACCCTGTGGTCATAGGGGGCAAAACCCATTATGAGGTGCAACAAATCCTCGACTCGAGGTGGCACAGGAGACAGCTCCAATACCTAACCAAGTGGAAGGGCTACCCCTTATCAGAGGCATTTTGGGTAAAGAGTAGGAACATCCAGGCTGACCGCCTCATAGCTAAATTCCATGCAGACAACCCAAACAAGCGGGGGGGGATCGCAACCCTAAAATCTATACATGTACTCAAACTGTCTTTGCTTTGCACAGGTCGCCTTCAGGAAGTGAGGGGAGCCGAATGTCAACTCGCAAAGCATCCCTGGCCTGCTCTCGAGTTGCCATAGGCAAGGGGGATGGGAAAATGAACTTTGCAGCTGCAGCGAAGGAATCACACTTCAGTCAAAACAAAAGCACATTCCAGCCATCTCTCTGTCAAGGCCATCTCCGCAGTTACCCACAGTGGCCGCAGGGGAGTGATCTCTACAACCCGCAAAATTGCTTTGTTGGAGAATGTGACTGATGACACACCTTGGGGGGAGGGGGAAACAGGGTCAGAGCCAGGACGTAAATTAAGTGAGGTCAGAGTTGGCTTCACTTGGAAAGTGCCGACATGAAGTTCCTAATAAATAACTGGATTTCTTTTGAAGCCTGGCGCGAGGCATCGGTCGGAACCCTGACACTTGGAGTCCTAATGGATGACCACTTGAATATGAGCCAGCAATATGCAGCAGCAGCCAAAAAACCTAATAAAATCCTGGGTTGTATAAACAGAGGCATAGAATCAAGATCACGTGAAATATTAGTGCCGCTATACAAAACCCTAGTAAGACCACACCTGGAATACTGCAACTAATTTTGGTCACCATACTACAAAAAGATGTTGAGACTTTGGAAAAAGTTCAGAGAAGAGCAACTAAGATGATCAAAGGCCTGGAGACTAAACCATATGAAGAATGGCTGCAGATTTTGGGTCTGGCTAGTTTAAAGAAAAGAAGAATTAGGGGTGACATGATAGCGGTATTTCAGTATTTGAGGGGCTGCCTCAAAGAAGAGGGGGTCAAATTATTCTCCAAAGCACCAGAGGGCAGGACAAGAAATAATGGTTGGAAACTGATCAAAGAGAGAAGCAACCTGGAATTAAGGAGAAACTTCCTAAGAGTAAGGACAATTTACCAGTGGAACAGCTTGCCTTCAGAAATTGTGGGCGCTCCATCACTGGAGGTTTTTAAGAAGAGACGGACAGTCACTTGTCTGAGATTGTATAGTTTCTCCTGCTTGAGCAGGGGACTGGACTAGAAGACCACCAAGGTTCCTTCCAGCTCTATTCTATTCTATTCTATTCTATTCTATTCTATTCTATTCTATTCTATTCTATTCTATTCTATTCTATTCTATTCTATTCTATTCTATTCTCTATTCCTCAGTAACAGTAGCTGAATTGATGGATACATTGAAAGCTGCTTGGGGAAATGTGCACAAAGCCCTAAATGTGCAGAAAGCCTGTCTTTTATGTAACGTATGAACATTTAACATCTCAAATAATATTGCAACTGGAACACTACACATGGCAATAAAAAAATAACATGTTTTATCAGCCTGATTTATTTTTCTCATTTCTGAAGGACAAAGAGTGGACAAAGCATAGACATTTCTCAGAGTGACAAGAAATTACAGAAATAACACAATTACAGTTCTGTGGTATTGTTGGCTTCATTTAGTTGTTGAAGAATATTTGAGCCAGAGTAATGGCTGGGATTTTATTTTAATAGCCTTTGAAGCTTTTTTCCAGTATTACAGAGAGTTCCTTATGTCATGTGCACCATGCTTTCAGTGAAGTGTATTAGACTTGTTAGGAGTAAATGAGTCATATCATTTCAGCTCTCTGTTATGTTCTGAGTTGTTGCAGTTATTGCTCTGAAGGATATGGAGACAGTCATTTCAAGACAAATTTCTCTCTCTTTCTCTGATGGTTATAGATACAATTTTTATGTCTCCACAATTACATTTCTAACTTCAAAGCACTCCACATTTTATCACTTTATAGCCAAGAAAAAGCAATGTCAGAAATCAATTCACATCTGACCCTCACAAGAATAATTTGCAAGGTAAGGAGATAGAAAATCATTTTCTTGACAGAATTAGGAACACTTTCAACTTCCATTTTTCTAAGCAGAAGATACCCACACTTATCAAACAGTCTGTGAATTCATTGGTAATCAGGGAACCAGGAGGCAGGAGGAGAATAACATTATGACTGAGAGGTGCAAATAAATCAAAGAAATTGTTTTAGAGACAAGTGGAGAAAAAAGGCAATAGAAAATAAAATGAGGCTTTAATATAGATGCTATGTGACAGGGAGCAAGCACATAAATATGTGTTATGTAATTAAAATTATTAGGAATCTGGAAGGCACTTGGCACCATGCATTTTTTTCTCCCAGGGTTTTGTGGTGTGATAACACTAAGGAGTATTGACATTACATTAACCGGTATCCTAAAACTGCATTTTAAAGCCAGTTAGAGCCAGCATATACAGACCAAAGATAACTGGAAGGCACCACCTTATAGAAAGCTACATTGTATGAAAATACAATTGAACACTATAGAACATAGAATAATAGGGGTGGAAAGGATCTTGGAGGTCATGCTCAAGCAGGAGACCCGATCATTCCAAACAAATGGCTATTCAGTCACTATTTGAAAACCTCCAGTAACAGAGCATCCACAACTTCCAGAGGTAAGCTTGCCCTCAGGTGCTTTGGAGATTAGGTTGACCCCTTCTTCTTTGTGACAGCCTCTCACTACCTTCGAGTATTGAAATACTGCTATCATATCACCCCTCTTTGTTAGACCAGACATACCTAGTTCCCTCAATCTTCATTGTATGATTTAGCCTCCAGATCCCTTATCATCTTCATTGTTCTTCTCTGCACTCTTTCTAGGGCCTTAACATCTTTTTTGTATCATGGTGATCAGAACTGGATGCAGTATTCCAAGTGTAAACTTACTAGTGCAATATAAAGTGATACTATCACTTCACATGATCTTGAAACTGCATTAGCAGTTTTTTGGCAGCTGCAGCACATTACTTGGCTCTTACTTGTCTACTAAGAGACCTAGATCAGGGGTCCTCAAACTATGGCCCGCGGGCCGCATATAGCCCGCCAAAACCATTAATCCGGCCCGCACAGGACCATGAGGCTGCCCTGCCTATCTGCCGGCCCCCACCCTTCGGCCAAGCGCAGGACTTACCTTCGCGAGCCCCGTGGGCTGGAACTGCAGACTGCTACTGGAGGCGGAGGAGGTGATAAAACAGGGCATGCAGATGCCCCGGGAGGCCAAAAACGGGCCTGTTTTAGCCCATTTTTGGCCTGCAGAGTGCTTCTGGAGGCAGGGGAAGTGAAAAACAGGGTGGGTGGACACCCCAGAATGCCAAAACCAGGCATGTTTTAGCCCATTTTTGGCCTGCAGAGTGCTATTGGAGGTGGGGGAGGTGAAAAACGGGTCACGCGGATGCCCCGGGAGGCCAAAACCGGGCCTGTTTTTGGCCTCCCTGCCTCCAGTAGCATTCTGCAGGCCAAAAATGGGGCACACAGAGGCCTCCCAGGATGTCCGCACGCCCCGTTTTTGACCCCCCCGCCTCCAGAAGATAGAGAGAGAGACAGAGAGAGAGAGAGGGAGAGGGAGAGAGAGAAAGAGAAAGAGAAAGAGAAAGAGAAAGAGAGGGAGAGACAGAAAGAGAGAGAGACAGAAAGAGAGAGAAGAGAGACAGATTTCTTAAGCTCCTTGGGGCTGAGAAGAATTGCCGCAAAACTGACTTGTTGATTATAAACTCCTTGGGGCTGAGAAGAATTGCTGCAAAACTGAGTTTCCTGAAGTGGAGCACTAGACTAAACAACTGAAAAAACTATCTAGTAAAAAGAAAAGTCAAGCAAGAGCAACATGCAAACAAAAGCAAATAAAACACACCCAGGAACAAAAGAAATTAAAGTTTAATTTGTGTGCATTGTTTAATGGACTGCTAAATTGACCACGCCCACCTAGTCACATGACCTCCTAGCCACGCCCACCCAGTCACATGACCACATAGCCATGACCACCCAGCCGGTCTGCCCCCCCCCAACAGTCTGAACACCATGAATTGGTGGAGCGACGGTGGACTGAAGTCCCTGGCAAATCTTCAAGTTCTTTCCTCGGCTGGCAAAAGGCGCAGCCCGTTTTTGGCCTCCCCCGCCCCTCAGAAGCACTCTGCCAGCCAAAAACAGGGCATGTGGATGTTTCCCGGGGCCTCAACCTGCCCCTTTTTTGGCCTCCCCCTCCCCCCAGAAGCACTCTGCCGGCCAAAAACGTTGGCCTTACCTTCCAGTTCTAACCCGCGGGGCTCGCAAAGGTAAGTCCTGCACTCTGCTGAAGGGTGGGGGCTGGCGGGTGGGCGGGGTGATGTGGGCGGGGACCCTTGTGGTCCCGCGCGGGCCGGATTAATGGCTTCGGCGGGCCATATCCATCCCGCGGGCCGTAGTTTGAGGATGTCTGTTCTAGTGGCTTGCAATAACAGCAAAGCAGGTCAGTAGCTGAATTGTGGCACATAAAAGTTCTGATTGCGGCCAGTGGTCTGGTAACATACGAAGTAAAAAAAAAGTTTATTTATTTGTAAGTTTGTTTGTAAAATTTATTAGCCACCCATCTTATCGCAGATATTTCATTCTCTTATAATACTTATAATAAATAGAATTCTGAGTCTTCTTCTGTGGAAAGATGCAAGTAGAATAGGAATCAATTTCCCCCACTATCAGAATACTGAGGGTTGGGGGGGGGAATCTTATGAAAAGTTCTGAATCTGGTGCTTTCTATATCCATTGGACTTTAACTTCCATATTTCCCAACTGGCATAATCTTTATGGACTGGAAATTATGGGGGGAAAATGTAAAACATCTGGGAAGAGAGCACATAAGAGGAACTATTCTATATGTGTAACTTGGTTTATGTTGATATTAAAGTTGAGATGTAGCCCTTAGGGCTACATATTGAAAATTCAGTACAGACTGAATCTTCAGTACAATCTTCAGGCTGTAGCTATTTTATTATCTTGGTTAATAATTGTGAGTGGAAAATTGTTGTTACTAAACATAATAGAACATTAGTTTCCATCAATTAATGAGTGCTGTCTTGTAGTTTTGTTTTCCCAAGATATGTCACATGAAAAAAATATTTTTTATAGAATGGAAGAAAAATGCTACGGGTATATGTAACTGTGGAAATTATACTACTCTCCCATGCTTCTGAAAAAGAGAGTCTTTTATAAAAGATGAAAATACAGGAAAGGGATAATAAAGGATCACAATGATTGGAAGATATCACTCTAGGAATGCCTGTAAGTGGTGAATGAAACTTGACAATTCCATGCTTACATCTAGTATGGAGCAAATTTAAGATGCTTTTCAGTCAAGGCACTTGTTGCAGTGCTTTTATCCTCAGGACTTGATGAGGACTTGAGAATTATGCATCGTTTGTAATATTTTAACCATTACCTCTATAATTTTTCTCATAGAAAAGATGCTAAGGAGAAGATGGAACAGCTTCACCAAGTCTCTTGCTAGTGCCAAGGTCTCTCTACAAAAAAACAAACCTTTTTCAAACCAGAATAATTTTTTATAAGATCTAGAAATGTTGGATACTTCTGTACTGATTATAAAAATCAGCATCCAAGGCATGAGGTACTTGACAGTACCATGAGAGATGCTGGGGAGATTAATGAGGAACCATACAAACTGATACATCTTAATTTTGAAGGGAACAATAATTCAGAACTAAAACTCAATTTTTACAGAACTGTTCAAAATCAAGTTGATTGAAATTTTGAATTAAAAGAATTTTGCTTATTTACCGTATTTTTCGGAGTATTAGACGCACCTTTTTACTCCCAAAAAGAGGGTGAAAACTTGGGTGCGTCTTATACACCAAATGTATCCCCACCCAGCCACCCCCACCCTTTGGCCTCTGCCTCCCCGCAATTTACCTCCTTGCAGCAAACAGTGCAGAGCCTGATTAGCAGAAGCAACTGATTATCAGCCTCCCGACCATCAGCTGAGAGGCTGCTGGCAGGCCCACATGCTAAAATGAAAGTGAAACTAGAACTGCAAGGAGGCAACTTGCTGGGAGGCAGAGGCAGCATTTTATTTTCTTGTGCAAATCAGACTGCTGAAACTGGATGCAAGGAGGTAAGTCAATAACCATAAATGTCTATAGAATGTTCAAATTATTAGACTTATTTTTTACAGACTGCTTTATTATTGTTCTAGACAACCTAACAAAATGAAGAAGTTTAAAATAAATGCTTGACAGTGTCCTGTTTTAGTATTAAAATAAGGCAGCTGAGTTAAACCCTGACTTAGTCATGTTTGGAGTAGATCTATTTAAATAATTGGGAGGAGTTAATGTGACTACATTTAAGAAAACTTTCTGGCATTAATATACTGCCATAATGTACATTTCTCCAATTCTTTGCTATTTCTATGGGTCAGGCACACATGCACAGAAATACACAGCAAACAGTGTATATCAGCTGTAATGTTTGCTGTTTGCTGGGAGGCAAATTGCTGGGAGGCAGAGGCAGATTTTTCCCCCCTTGTTTTCCTCCCCCAAAACTAAGGTGCATCTTATACTCCGAAAAATACGGTAAGTAAAAAAAGTCAGTTGTTGTTTGAGTTTGACTTGCTTTTTTGTTTCATACAGCTGATTTGAAATGAAAATGTAAATGTCCCTGGGCCCCCTGTCTTTAGGAGGTCCATCATGGGTTTGGCAATCTTCGCAAAGGAGGGGATGAATTGCCTGTAGAAATTTGCGAATCCTAGGAAGCTTTGTAGCTGTCTGCGGGTGCGAGGGGGCTGCCAGCCTAGGACAGCTTGTACTTTGGCTGGGTCCATCTCTATGCCCTCATTTGACACTCGGTAGCCCAGGTAGTCTAGCCGTGTGTGGTAAATCCACTCAAAATGGTAACCATCTTTGGCAGCACCTATGTCTGTGAACAGACTTTTTCCTAAATGAAACAACTGAAATCTCCAACCAGATCCAGACTAACTGATAAACACTTGCATCACTTGTTAAGACTGGCAGTGACAAATATGGAACCGGACATTGACTTTCTCATCAGCCAAAAGCAGGTCCACACTTCCCATTGAATTAGTACTATATTTATGTTGGTTAAAATTGTTCTTCATTTTAAATATTGTATTATTTCATGTTTTTTGCACTACAAATAAGGATATGTGCAGTGTTTATAGGAATTTGTTCATGTTTTTTTCAAACTATAGTCCAGCCCCCAACAGTTATCCCTCCTTAATGCACTATTGGAGGCTGGGGGGGGGATTGTGTTGATTCATGCCTTCCGCCTGCTTCCAATGTCTCTCAATGCCCATCTTTGGGGTTTTAATTACAGTCTTAATTGGTGCAGTTCTCAGTCTGGTTTATTGTGTGGTCATCTGAAACATATGATCAGGAGTTATTTTGAAGGAAATCCTGTTTGTTTTATTCTTTTTTTAATGGCCTATTTTAAGAAGCCTGAAGCTGCTGTTGTAATGAAGTTAGGCAAGTGGCAAGAAAGTTTGCGCTCTTTTTCCCTTTGGGGGGGTCTTATTAAGTAAATAGATTCCTTGGGTTGAGCAAGTACAGCTTAGGAAGGTAAAAAGGCAAAATGGACTACTAAATTGGCCACGCCCACCCAGCCACATGACCACCCAGCTACGCCCACCCAGCCACATGACCACCTAGCCACACCCACCCAGCCGGTCCGGCCCCCCAACAGTCTGAGGGACCGTGAATCGGCCCCCTGTTTAAAAAGTTTGAGAACCCCTGGTCTAAGTTAACCCCAAAGGGGTGGAGGACGATAGAGGGGAAGCCCCGAAGACTGCGTGGAGAAATGTAATCTCCCATCAGAACTAGGGGAAACTCCTTGGCCGACAGGAGAGAAGACGGTCAACATGGCCGAACCAAAGCTGTGACAGCTTGGTGAGAGACAGGAAGGGAAAAATCAATGAGCAACGTGGCTGCGCTGGGTGAGAATGTTCTAACTTTCTGCAAATGAATTTATCCTGATTTAAATATTAAAAGTTGTGAAAAGTGGGACAAAAAAAAAAAGATGGAGCAGGATTTACTGTTCCCCAAAAATAGCAGCGACTAAGTTTTTAGAGCTATTGACAGATCCGGAAAAGAATGGTAGAAGTGACCATAAAGAAATTAAGTTTAATTTAAAGGAAAATCCGGACCAACTCTCTTCAAAGAATTTTAAATATTTGAAGATTATTAGGAATATATTTATTTGTATTTTTTGGATTGACGTTTGATTTGGAACTCTTAGGGGGAAATTTTTTGAGCATTTAAAAGAGAGTAAGGGCGCCATCTACTGACCGGAAGAGAGTGTAAGAAGAGGAAGTGACTATTGTTATATTTATAAAGACTCATAAAGACTCCATAAAGACTCTTGGGACTTGTTAGATGCAAAATATATTCCACAGCTGGCTACAGATAACAGTGAGATATCCAGAGATAATTTGTTAGGACATTGAGTAGCTTGAGCCGTGGAAAATTGAAAAAAGAGAGGGAAGTATCCACTGCGAATTTGGAAAGAGTGTTTTCATCCAGGTACTGTTTTGAAATGAAAGCTTAGTGAGCTGGTGGGTTTTGGGGCCCTGGTGGATTACAAATTCTAACTCTTGAAAGGAAAAGAAAATATTGGCAGCTGCTGAGATATAGAGCATACAGTATAAAGAAGAAAAAGAAGAGATACAGTGACAATTATAGCTACTGGACATATAGGCATGGATGGTGAAAATACAAACTCTTGACTGAGGAGAGATATACATATAGATAAATCCAGTAAGGCGAGACTAAGAACCAGCATAGATTGACGTTGGACATAAATGAAATTGCTTTGTTTTTGGTTAGCACAAACAAGTAGACATTTCAGATCCCTGCCAGAGACTGAGGATTATAACAACAGGAGTGTGGACAGAATTACGTGGATTATAAATTTAAACTGTCAGAGGAAGAAGGATAGAGGAAGCATCTACCCTTAAGGGAATCACGAGTATTCAACGGACTTGATAGGGCTATTAATTCAGTAGATCATAAAGATATATTTTTGATAAATGGTGGTGATTGGAAATTTTAGATTGTGAGTATAACTTTATAGATACTAAACCAGAGAACTGAAGGAGGTGTATTTGGGGGTTTGGGAAATAGTTTTTCTCTGTGTAGATATAATTCCTTGTCCTCCCCACCCCCCACCGAATAAGTTTTTTCTTTTTTTTCTTTTTTCTTTTTTTTCTCTCAGTGGTAGAGATGACAATATATACCGAATATGTCTAAGATAGGAAAGAAAGCCTCATCTACACTGTCATCAGCTGCTACATCAGCAGCAGCATCCAGCCCATCCAACCAAAGATCGATAGAAAGCATGCTAGGTCTGGAGAAATCAAATTCCTTTCAGAGTATGCAAGCGATGTTACAATCAATCCAAGAAGCCATGACCGAAAGTCAGGAAGCTATGTCAAAAAACCATGACGAGATTAAGAATGAAATGGGGGAGATGAAGGGGGAGATATGGAAGATGGATGAAAAGATAGGGAATTTCCTGCAAATGATAGCGAAGAATGAACAGAGGATACAGAAAATAGAAATAAAGGCTGAGCAAACAGAAAAAAAATGGAGGAAGTAGATCAAAAACTATCACAAGCTAACAAAGAATTAGAAGAGACAGTAATTTTTCTAGAGATGGAAAAAGCGCCCTACTTACTGAGATTCCAGAATATCGTGGAAGAGAAAGAGGAAGACCTGGCGGATTTGATGACAGAGCTGCTGGATGGAGCACTACAGAAAAATAAACAAGATGTACAAAGGGAAATAGACGAAATATTTAGAATTCATACGAACTACACAAGAAGGCATAATCTACCAAAAGAGGTGCATGTGAGATTTACCAAAAAGACGCTGAGAGATGAAATATATAAAAGAACTAGAGATGACCCCATGAAGTATAAAGGGAGAGAAATCGTGACTTTAAAACAGATACCCAGGAGAGTCAGAGAGCAGAGGAGACAATACCAATTTTTGACAGCACAACTGATTAAATACAACGTGACTTTTAGATGGTTGATACCAGAAGGAATTCTGGTTACCTGGCAAGATAAAAAATGTAGGGTGGATACACTAGATAAAGCACATGAATTCTTTGAACATCACTTTACCGCATATGAAGAACAGGAAAGCAGAGAAGAGATAGAAAGTAAAAATCAAGACAAAATACAAATAGAAGAAAAGGCTCTAGATCAAGAAGAAAGAGAGGAGGAGAAAAAAAGAGCGAGCAGAACAAGAAGGTGCAAGAACAAAAAGACAGAGAGAGATAAGAACAACTAGAAGGACAAGACCTATATATAAATGAAAAGATGGAAGAAGAAATAAAGATATTATCAATTAATATAAATGGATTGAATTCTCCCATGAAAAGGGAAAAAAACCTTCACAAAACTACAAAGATTAAAATTGGACCTAATTTGTCTGCAAGAAGTGCATATTAAAAAACAATTTGGCAACCTATTGGAATACCCCAAAATTGGGAAATTATACTCGGCATTAGCACATCAAAAGAAAAGAGGGGTGGCATTATATGTTAGAGAACCATTAAAAGCCAAATAAGTATATGCAGACAAAGAAGGGAGAATATTAATGGTTGAGGTGGTAATAAACCATAAACAGATTCTTTTTATTGTAATATATGCTCCAAACAATAAGCAGGAAGATTTTATAAAAGTCTCCACAAAAAGATAACTGAAACGGACTATGAAAACATATGTATGATAGGGGATTTCAACGCAATTGCAAATGCCAAAACAGATTACAAAAGCAGTAAAAAAAGTAAAAAAATAAGGACACTCCCAAAATCCTTTTTTGAAATGACACAAGAAATAGGCTTACAGGATATATGGAGAGAGTTAAACCCAAGGACTGTTGCGGAGAAAAATAATTAGAGGTGAAATGAATCTTGTTTCCCTGCTCTCAATTTTCAATAATAAGACCGGAGTCCAGGAAAGAATAAAAGTAATATATTTGCATAACAAAAATAAGAACACCTTTGTTCTTTTTGTTCTTCACCATGTAGACACAGACTTAGGTGTTCTTATTTTTGTTATGCAAATATATTACTTTTATTCTTTCCTGGACTCCGGTCTTATTATTGAGAATTGAGAGCAGGGAAACAAGATTCATTTCACCTCTAATTATTTTTCTCCGCAACAAGGACAAACCAATATACATTCTATTCGAATAGACATCAATCATGGTTGAGAATCAGAGGTGGGTTCCTACTGGTTCTAACCGGTTCTTTAGAACCATTAGTAAACCGGCAATGACGTCACGGAACCGGTTCTTTCGGTGTCTCCGTGGGTGCCACCATCTTGGATTTTGCTTCTGCACATGCACAGAAGCTATTTTTTGATTGCTGCGGGGGCGCGCGCACGGCGCGACCCTGAGTGAACCGGCAGCAAAAGAATCCAGAACCCACCCCTGTTGAGAATAGATATGGCATGGGTGTCATCAGAAACAGGGGTGGGTTCCTCCCGATTCGGACTGGATCGCCCGAACCGTTAGCGACCCGCTGGTGACATCACAGATCCGGTTCGGTCGGTGCCGGTCTGTGGGCGCCGCCATATTTTTTTGGGAAGTTTTTGTGAATTTTTTACTGTTTGGAAGGTTTTTCCTGTTCTGCAGCTTGAAAAAGGGCCCTCCCACCCGCCCCTGGGTTTACAGTGACCTTTATTCCTTCGCCCGAAGCACAGCTGATCAGCTCCTCAGCTGTGTTTCGGGCTGATTGCAGCTCCTGAGCATGTGCGGAAGCAAAATTGTGCTAGGGAACATCGCGATGCGAACCGGTGGGGAAGGTAAGTGGAACCCACCCCTGATCAGAAATAAGAACAGACATCCAGGAAGTAGATATACTGTAGAAGCAAATATATGGGCTGACCACAATCCATTAAAGATTACATGGAAGGGACAAAGGAAGAAACCGAGATGGACACTGAACCAAACAATTCTAAAAGATAAGGAGTTCACACAAATGATGGAAAAAGAAATTGAATTCTTCTTTAAAGAAAATAGAAAAGAAGAAACATCACTGCAAACTGTTTGGGACATGGCAAAAGCATACATGCGAAGATTAGCGATAACATATATAGCAAGAAAAAGTAAGAAAAAGAAACAACAGCAAAATGCACTACAAGAAGAACTTTAAAAACTGGAAATAAAAATGCAGAATGATCCGCAAAAAAATAAGATAAAAGAGAAAATTGAACTAATAAAACACAAACTAAATCTAAGAATACAAGATGAAATGGAACAAAAAATTAAAATGGTGAAACAAAACTTCTTTGAAAATGCAAATAAGCCAGGTAGATGGCTAGCATACAAGTTGAAAAAAGAGAAAAAGAAGAAAATGATATACAAACTGATAGATGAGAAGGGGACTCTTCACCACCAGAATGAAGATAAAAAAAAATAATCCAGGAATTTTTCAGGAAACTTTACAGTCAAGAAAAAATGTCAGAAGATACAATAAAACAATATTTGGAAAAAGCTGGTCTACCTAAGATACCGGACAAAGTGAGAGAAATGTTAAATGAAAGAATAACGACAATGGAACTAACAGAAGCAATTAAAAGCCAAAAAAACAATAAAACACCTGGACCAGATGAGCTTCTGGCAGAACTCTATAAAAATTTACAAGAGGTACTAGCGTGATCAATGCTGGAGGTCTATAATGAAGTTCTATTAGAGGCCAAGCTGCCCAGCACATGGACAGAAGCATACATTACCTTAATATCAAAGGAAGATTCAGATCCTCAACAGATAAAAAACTACAGACCAATATCATTATTAAATGTAGACTATAAAATATATGCCTCTATAATTTCAGAGAGATTAAAAAGATTTCTAAACGAATTTATTCACCCTGATCAGAATGATTTCCTACCTAAAAGAGAACTGAAAAATATGTGGATTATTGTGAACGCATTGGAATATTACGAAGCTCATTCTGAAAAACAGCTAGCGTTGATTTTCTTGGATGCGCAAAAAGCCTTTGATAATATGAACTGGCAATTTATGATACTACAATTAAAATGTATGGACTTCGGCGAAAACTTCGTAAATATGATCCAAGCAATATATTCCAAACAAATGGCGAAAGTAATAGTAAATGGGGATATAACAGAAAACTTTAACATAAGCAAGGGCACAAGACTATGATGTCCATTATCTCCTTTATTATTCATATTAACTTTGGAAGTCTTGCTCAGAAAGATCAGACAAGATCCAGAAATAAAAGGTTTGGAAATAAAAAAAGAAAAGTACAAAGTACAAGCATTTGCAGACAACTTAGTATTTATTTTGGAGGAACCCCTAGAAACAGGACCTAAACTAATAAAAAGAATAGAAGAGTTTGGGGAGGTGGCAGGACTAAAAATAAACAAGGAAAAGACTAAGATGTTGACGAAGAATCTCACGAATAAACAGAAAAATGAACTGACGGAAAAAATGGACATGCAGATAACTAAAAAAGTTAAATATTTGGGAATCTGGCTAACAGCGAGATGTACAACCATAAAAGAAGACAACTACATTAAATTAATACAACAAAATAAAGACAGACTTGGAAAATGGAGAAATCTACAGTTGTCCTTGGTCGGAAGGATAGCCACAACAAAAATGAACATTCTACCGAAATTGCTATTTTTATTTCAAGTAATTCCGATAAACCTAGGAAAAAAGTTTTTTGAGGATTTAAACAAATTGATTTTAAAGTTTATCTGGCAAGACAAAAAACCAAAAATCAAACTGAAAATGTTACAAGACACCAAAAATAAGGGGGGGGAGGGTTGGACTACCGGATTGGGAGCTATACTACTAGGCCTCAGCGCTCACATGGGTGAACGAGTGGATAAATTTGAAGAATAAAAGAATATTGACTCTAGAAGGACACGACTTACAATTGGGGTGGCATGCATTTATGTGGTATGGGAAAAGTAAAATACATAGATATTTCCAAAGGCACCATACCAGGAATGCTCTGCTTTCAGTATGGGAAAAAATCAAACAGAAACATTACATGAAAATACTGGCTATCCACGATGGAAGCGCTAATACATCCAAATACTCTTGAACTGGAAAAAATCGTAAGGTATAAGGATATCCTAAACGAACAAGGGGACTTAAAATCAAGACAGGAACTAAAAAACCAAGGAATTGATTTGAACTGGTGGCCATATATCCAAATACAAACGAGATACAAGAAAGATGTAGAAATATATGGATTCTACAAAGAATCCCTAGAATTAGATCAGATATTTCTGGGGACAGATGATAAATTAATAAAGAAAATATATAGCTACTTATTGAATTTTAAAATAGAAGAAGAGTATGTAAAAGAAACTATGATTGTATGGGCTAAAAATTTTGGATAGAATTAGACAATTGGCAACAACTATGAGAAAGAAACTACAAACTAACGATGTCAACAACATATAAAGAAAACTTTTACAAAATGTTCTACAGATGGCATTTGCCACCAGCAAGGATGGCAAAAATGTTCCAAAACATATCGCCAGAGTGCTAGAAATGTAAACAGATACCAGGTTCCTACTACCATATATAGTGGACCTGACCAATGGTAAAAAAATATTGTTTAAAGATAAAAAGGTGGTTAGAAGAAATGACAACACAACAAATACAGTAGATCTAAAACCAGAATTGTTCTTACTTGGTATATTACCAGGAAAATACAATAAAAGAATTACATATTTAATATTACATGTGATAACGGCAGTGAGAATTATGTACGCACAAAATTGGAAAAATGGAAATATACCTATAGATGAAAATGTAATAAAGAAAATATGGACAGGTTAACGATGAAAATTAAGGATAAAGAGGAAACAGAGTACTTTTTAATTTGGGACGTATTTTATAAATGGTTAGAAAACAGAAGCAGAAGTTAGTAATTTATAATTAAGGATGATTAATAAAATAAATGCAATAAATGCAAATAAAAATAAATATATATATATAAGCAATAATACCATAAGTAATATTACCACTGGACTATATTTGATTATAGATTAAATTGTATAGGGCGATTAGAAGGGAAGATTGTATTGTAAGTATTATGAGAATAATGGTTATAATTGTGGTGTGTATAAAATTATGTATATTCAACAGAGATTTGATACAGACAGCACACTGCCGTTGCAGAAATGGAAATGTTATTTATAACAAAGAAAAATGTATAATAACATTTATTTAAAAAAGAAAAGAAAAGATTGGACAACTGTTGTCTTTGGGAAAGGAGATGGACTAGAACAGGGGTCCCCAACCTTTCGGACCTCAGGGACCACTAAATTCATAATTTTAAATCCCGCGGACCACTAATACGAATCCAGTGTGCCGCTTGCTGAAGCGCCTGGACTCCCAGTGACAGGATGGGGTCCTTCAGGCACTCTCTCCCCCCCTCTCTTTCTCTCTCCCCCCTCTCTCTCTCTCATCTCTCTCCCCCTCTCTCTTTCTCTCTTCCCCCCTCTCTCCCTCTCTGTCTCTCCCCCCCTCTCATCTCTCTCCCCCCC
>QLTV01003781.1:301244-312210 GCA_003457575.1 Thermophis baileyi
CTGTCCATCCTAAAGGGGGGGAAACATTAAATAAGCAAATAATAAATTAGAGTAAACCATTATTAGGAATACAGTGACCTCCTGACAGGAGGTAAAGGCCAAAGGGGCCCCCCAACAGAATGGCTTAAAAAAATTTTTATTAAACCGGAGGCAGCTGTAGTTAGCATTATTAATTAGTGGTAATTTTAGAAAAGAGGCAGACTGACGCAAAAGGCCGCTGCTCCTGCGTAGGTGGAGCAAGGAGTATGGCAGAGCCAGGAACCCCTCCTCCCGCACTAGGTGCTAACCTCCCCCCTGCTGTTGGGATCAGTAGGGGGTCGCAATAATCTAGCACTACGAGGCGACCAAAGGTGAGCCTCGAACCCAGTGCTCAATATCCACCACCGGCTGCTTCAGTAATATATGGGGGGAGAGGAGGGGGGCAGACCCTGCCCAGTTGCAATTAAACAAGCGGGCCAGGAATCCTAAAAAAACATTTTGGCATGCCCCCCCCAATTGTGCCCTGCCTTCGAATCATTCCTCCTCTGGCTTCATCCATGAGGTCAAGATGGCGGCCGGCACCGGTCAGGGATCCAAAATGGTGATCGCGCCAAAAAAGGGTGAGAGAGGAGTTGCTGGTACCGGTCCAAAACCCCTTAAATGGTCCGTGGCATCCAAATTAGCTCTTTGTTTAAAAGCAGCCACTCTCTCAATGCAAGCCAGGCAGCAGCCTCAAATGTAGCACACGTGTGCTAGGAAATTACCAGCCGGAACGCTGTGCTGAGCCACGTGGAAAAATTGAGCCGGCACGAAGCAGCCAGCTCCCTAAGGCTGGTACGATCTTAGCATTGTTAGAAGCTAGCCGAAATCAAGCTGCCCCCTTACCACGCCAGCATTGTCTCTCGATCATTAAATAGNCTTGTATTAAACAAATGAAGGAGAAAAAAGAGCCAAGGAAAACAGTTAATGGTCAGCCTGAAGCCATCAGTCAAATAAATGAAAATTGCCTTTGGCACCATTTCTCAGCGAGACCTGCAATATCCCACTCACCTAAGGGAACATCCGCAGACATACTGAGTATAACTGTAGGAGACAAAGGTGTAGCTTTGGTGAAGAAATTCAAATATCTCAAAGCAAAAGTCAGCTGGACGGGTTCATTAAAAATAAAAATCTTTTGCAAAAAAAAAAAGAAAAAAGAAAAAAAGAATATAAAAAAATCAAAAAAAATATAATAAAATAAAATAAAAAAAAAGATTAAAAAAAAAGGTGGACAGATAGAAGGTGGGGAAGATTGTTAAAGAGAGATCCAATCTAGAAATAAGAAATTTTCTGACAATGAAAACAATTAACCAGTGGAACAGCTTGCCTCCTGGAGTTGTGGGTGCTCAATCACTGGAGTTTTCAAGAATAGACTGGACCAATCATTTGACCAGGATGATATAAGGCAGGCGTCCTCAAACTATGGCCCGCGGGACGGATACTGCCTGCCAAAGCCATTAATCCGGCCTGCACGTGACCACGAGGCTGCCCTGCCCACATCACACTGCCCACCCACTGGCCCCCACCCTTCGGCCAAGCGCAGGACTTACCTTTGCAAGCTGGAAGTGGAAGGTAAGGCAGAGAGCTACTGGAGGCAGGGGGAGGCCAAAAACATGCCTGTTTTTGGCTGGCAGAAGGCTTCTGGGGGGCGGGAAGGAGCCCTTGCCGGAGCCCGTTGCGCATGTTCAGCATGTGCGGAGGAAGCTCCGGGACGGCCAGTGAGATTCCAAAAGCGGATTGAGACCGCCGCGATGCGAATAGAATAGAATGGAATGGAAATAGGAGAGAATGGAATGGGAATGGGAATAGGAATAGGAATAGAGATGGGATGGAATGGAATAGCAATAGCAATAGCAATAGCAATAGCAATAGCAATAGGATGGAGTGGGAGTGGGAGTGGGAGTGGGAGTGGGAGTGGGAATAGGATGGAATGGAATGGAAATGGAAATGGAAATGGAAATGAATGGAATGGAATGGAATTCAACGAGGTATTCCAGGGCACTGCCAGGATTGACGGGATCCTGCAGAAAATGCCCCAGGAGCCAGTCTCATCTCTGTACCCATCAAGCATTCTATGTCCTGGTTTCTCTTCCCCACCCCCATTTGCTCTTCAACTTTAGTTTCTCCAAGGGGGGGGGAAGAGAGAGAAAGGGAGAGGGAGAGGGAGAGGGAGAGAGGAGAGAGATGTTGATTGTAAGCTCCTTTGGGCTGGGAATTGCTGCAAAACAGAGTTTCCTGAAGTGGGCCACTAGATTCCTAAACAACTTAAAAAAATGATCTAGTAAAAAGAAAAGTCATCCAAAAGAGCAACATGCAAACAAAAGCAAATAAAACACCCCCAGGAGCAAAACAAATTAAAGTTTAATTTGTGTGTATTGTTTAATGGACTGCTAAATTGGCAAAATGGACTGCTAAATTGGCCATGACCACCCAGTCACATGACCACCTAGCCATGCCCACCCAGCTGGTCCGGCCCCCCAACAGTTTGGGGACCCATGAATTGGCCCCGTTTAAAAAGTTTGAGGACCCCTGGTATAAGGTCTCCTGCCTTGAGCAGGGGGTTGGACTAGAAGACCGCTGGGGTCCCTTCCAGCCCTATGATTCTATGTTCTAAATTGTTATAGTTAGCACACGATAATGTTTGTCACATATCATTGGCCCCTTAAATAAATAATGTGGTCTTGATTGAACCTTTGCATCCATCTTATCAGGCAGATATATAGATTCTTATTTGGTAGCAACACAAACATTCTTGAGTAAACAGATGTAGGATTGGACTGTTAGAAAGTTTATAAATTTTAGCTGGATACATTTTATATTTTTCACAAACTTTGGTACTCTATAGCCACTACTCTTCATTGCCACTTTTATTATCTTTGCTTTCATAATGATACTCTCATTATTTAGGTTTCACAACAAAATACGTACTTGCAACAGTTGTGTCAAGATAGAATAGTAATCATGCTGTTATAGAGAGAAAAAAATATCTGCACTCACATCATGCTGTAGCTCGTACTGTCTAAATTAAAGATATGATCAATTTCATAAAAGCTTAGGGATACCAGATAAAAAATGCAGACACTCACTAGTTGACAGCAGAGAGTTAATGTTTACTGTCTCTTCTCTGACATCTCACGGTCATCTAGATCTGGTAGCCCTACTTGGACTTGACTGCTTCAAAAATTATTAAAAGGAATGTGATGGGAAATGACCCAGAGGTTTTGTGCTATGTGATCATATACACACGTTAATCTATAGCCAGTGGAAATTAATTCAAGATAAATATATATTGAATTATAGTTTTGATTTTTTAAATTTATTTTGGCTGAAAATACTTGGATGAATATTTGATCACTCACATATAACTAACACACCTATCTACCAAAGGGAATGAGCTAATTGTTAAATTCAGTTCAACAAGTTCCTCATTAAGAACAAATTACTTGAGTTTGAAATCTGCTAATTTTCCAATCAGGGTAAGTGTTTGCACTTGTGATTTGGAAATAATTACCACAATGTATAACATCTTAACCTATGTAATGAGAGAATTCATTTCTGTGGGATGAGAAAAAAGCTGAACTAATCTGTGATGTCCTATAGATTTTGTATTAGCTAAACATTGTCATTTGTACATCTGATAACTTTTACAGACAGTTCTAATTGTTCTTTCAAGTTGGTTTGTGTTTCACTCTGATTCCATAGAGAATGTTAATTTATAGCAATAGCACTTAGACTTATAGCGTTTCATAGTGCTTTACAGCCCCCTCTAAGTTGTTTACAGAGTCAGCATATTGTCCCCAACAATCTGGGTCCTCATTAGAGATAAATTGCATTATATTATCAACACAGCTGACACTATAACTAGCTTTAAACAACACAAAAAGCCAAATCCAAAGTATATTATGGTTAAACATGATGCATGAACTCAGCCTTTGTGGAGTCATGTGTTATGGCTTAACATATTATGAGCTCAACGTAGCCTAGCTATGGCTGAACAAACCATGGCTCAGAATCTTACTGCTTTGATCTGTATGTCAGCCTTCCCCAATTTGTGGCTTTCAGAGATGTAAGCCTACATCTCTCCTAATCTCCAGCAACTAAGGCCCACTGCCAATCAGTCTAACACACTTAAGCAGGCACAAAATTGGGAACAACTGAAATGTAAAGCTTGGTATCTGTTTAACATCATCTGTATGCCATTTATGTATTCACAGGAAAGATGTTTAGAAGAAAAGATTTGTGAAATGAATTTTCTGCTGGTGCAGTGTTACATTAATTGCTGTAAAACTGACTTTGCTAGGATTTTTACTGTTTTTAGTACATATTTTTAATTTAGGCTGCTCTATTTTTAGTATAATGCTGTAGGATATAAGGAAATTCAAAAATAAAATAGTATGTAGGAATTCATATAAATGCAAAAGATTAAATTCTGCTTGGGCAGGGGGTTGGACTGGATGACCTACAGGGTCCCTTCCCTCTCTGTTACTCTGTTGAATTTGTTAAACATTATTTTGCTTTAAGATAGTTGGAGAAAATACATGAACAAATATGTAACATTGTGGTGTTAGAAACAGATATTCTTTTGTTTGAGTAGTTAGAAAGAGGCCCTACTAAGGGGACATTCCTTAATGCCAAGAAGATAGATAAGAAAAAGCTATGCTTGCAAAATATTTTATGGGAAATTATGGGGAGGTGTTGATGAACATGTCAGAGATGCTGTTGTCTTTAAGGTGCCTTGGGATTAGCTGTGATCAGTCATTGTATCCGATGTAGGAGGGGCATGGGGGGCGTTGTGGCAAATGTAATGCTTTTGAAATTTTAAGGTGTGGCTTTTGGCTCAAACCTCAATTTAAGGTCAGGCTGAAAGATCCATCGCAGTTTGCAAACTGCTATTATTATTTCTTTTTAAAATAAAATCTGGTTTTCACTGATCCAAGTTTTGTTGGTGAAGTCATTTCCAACAAATTGGTGGAGAATGCGGGCATTCTTTTGTTTTCTTCTGATGCCCTGAATGGTGGGGTCGAGTGAGGAAGGCATGCCCTGTTGATTTCAACAGTCCAAGGTCAGCTCAGCTGTTCAGAAGCGCAGAACGAAACACAAATCCCCGTTTTAAACAGTGATCGTTTGAAAACGGAAAGAGAGGGAAGGGACCAGGTTTAAGGAATTGCCGGAAACAGATGTTCTGACCCAGCGTACTGAAAAAGTAACACAGCACAAACAGCGTCCGTACAAACCTTGTTTTAAAAGTAACGGCTACTAATTGTCTTACTTAGCAGTCGTTCTAAATGCAAATAAAGTGTAAACCAGTCTTTTCTGTGCAACGGCTGTTAATTAATCTCCTTAACAGTCGGCAATAGTCCAAGCAAAAGAACACAAGTCTGACAAAGAGTCTTTCAGATAACAGCAGATAACCCACACGACTCTTACTGTTTTTTGGCAAAACGCCCAGGAACAATTTGCAGGCAACTTTGACGATTTCAAAGGGAGCAGAACAGAGGTTTGAATTCAAAGACAAGGACTTGAAATGAATGAAGTTGTTTCCTGCAAATTCCTCAGTCATTTTCCTCACTTAAATAGGCTGTGGGAGTGGCCAATTATCCCCAAGCCTTACTTCCGAGTAGTCCTCCTCAGGAGCCATTCCTGCCTTTTGGCAGCTCTGCGCATGCGCGCATTGAGAACAGGCTCCTCCTCTTCTTCTTCTTCACTCATGGCAGCCTCTGGAGGTTCTGAAGGCCCTGGCTGAATCCCTGCCTCTGGCACCAAGCCTTCTCCAGCCTCCTCGCTGTCCGACTCTGGTACCAGCTGCACAGGCCGCTGGCGAATCACAATACCAGCCTCCTCGCTGTCCAGCTCTGCCGCCAGCTGCACAGGCCACTGGTGGACCACAACAACAGACTGGGCAACTTCCATGCACGAACCTAGGGGTAAGTAGTTCTGGTGAAATAAGAACACACTCCCTAGGCGATTGGGGGTTGGGTAGGACTGTGAGAATCTAAGACTTGTGTGAGAGGTGTGAGGATGAGACATCCCTAGCAGTCAATAGGATTGTAGTAAAGGACGGAGTGCTGTAGAACAAGTTGGTAAGGATTACTCCCAGTCTGGTAACTAATCCAGGTGGGTCCCAAGGGAAATAATCTTGTGTTGTTTTGTCTGGTGGGGAGATCTCCCCAGGGCTGTTAGTAACAATCCAGTGTTTAAGGAGATAGAACAATGGGTGTAACTTCGAGTAAAAGTGAGAAGTTCACTAAAACAATTAGAAAGAATCCCAAATTGTAAATAGACCCAACTAGTCCTTTAGGGAAAAATACTTAGAAGTTGGGAAGCCCCTCCATACAGTAAGATGATTCAGACGTTGGGGCTACCAAAGAAGATATGGTTAATTTATGCTGTTATGTGTGGTAGGAAGACCTAGGAATAGAAGAAAAGAAATACTGCAGGTAAATCTTGAGAATTTACCATTTTCAAAAGAGCCAGAAAACTCTGAAAGAACTAAGAATAA
This sequence comes from Thermophis baileyi, assembly GCA_003457575.1. Taxonomy (NCBI): domain Eukaryota; kingdom Metazoa; phylum Chordata; class Lepidosauria; order Squamata; family Dipsadidae; genus Thermophis; species Thermophis baileyi. Next base: position 307,762 of record QLTV01003781.1, read on the forward strand.
AGAAGAAAATGTTTATTGTCTTTCCAACCCGGGGTTTAGTAGGTAATAAAAAGGTAAAGCCTATCTAAATGGGAAGACTCAGATAATTTGACTTGATCAATTTGAAGTGATTTCTGTTAAAAGTTTTTAGATGTGCATCTATAATAACAGCATGTAGAATTGAATGGGATTGAATTGATTGTGATATGTTTGGCCGGCCGGCAAACTAAGTAAATTTCTCAGCTTGGGCTTGGAGCTGTGGGGAGACTGGCAGTGGTTGGGGCCCAAAAATCACATTTATGATTTAACTGCTTCCTGAGGTTTCCCACTGCTTGAAGAATGAGCTACAGATTGACCAAGGAAAGAAAAAGTGGAGATTTAACAAAACCTCCATAGGTCTGGAAATGTTGTTTAATGGTATATATGTGTGTGTATGTGTTTGTGTGTAAAATGGAGCTCATTGGCTTGTGAAAAAGCTCCCTGAAATAATTGTAATGATTGGTTTGCATGAAATGGGATTTTTGCATGTGAAAATGGTTTATACAAGCAGTCTGATTGTAGTGCAAATGTGAGTATGTTGGGAATAAAAGTTGGTGTGGATGTATTTTAATTCCCTTTCGTATAACATTAAGTTGCAAGGAAAAGAAATGAGAAAGATCTCATGGAGAATGTGGGAAAGAAATTTGTGGAAATGTGTGTGATTTACTAAAGCTAGAGAGAAGGGGAGAAACGGAGAAAATTATTTTGTTGAGAGAATGATGAGTGGAGAAAAAGAGTTAGATTTCTGTGTAGTCTTTTAAATTTTTCCTTGTCCTCGCTGGTTGTAAACTCAAGGATTTTTTTTTTGCCTTGGAAGAGCGAGAGAAGAAGGAAACTCCCTCCCCCCCGTGCAGTTTTTCTGCTAGTTTAAAAAAAAAATTCCTTTCTCTTACCCCCCCCCCCTTCTCTGCTGAGCCTGTCTGAGAAAGGTGGGGCAAATGCTCATGTAGCCTTGCCTTTCACTGTTTTGGTTTTTTTTTAATCTGCATATAAAAGCTATGCAGATATAGTTTCTTTTCTGCTCTGAATACAATTTTGATTTTTTTTCCCTGGAGATTTTTGAGGTTTAAAAGAATTGACACTAAAGTTTGACCCAAATATATTTCAGAGCATTGACTCAAAATATCTCATTTAGATTGTTTGTTTTATTTTTGAAGTTGTTTTTCTTACTTTTTTATGTTTTTATATTTGTATGCATTTTGAATGCTTAAGAGTCAAGAGGCTCCATTTTATGGCATTGTTTGTTAGCAGCACAAGTTGTTGCCCTTTTAGGAATTGTTACAGGGATGGGTTAGAAATTAGAATATGTAGAAAAAGAGATAAAATACTTAGGACATTTGATTAACATTATTGTGTTGGGGTAGTTGTATTATAGCCTAGGGTGAGACTTGATTTAATGGATGTTCCCTTGGAGGGAAGGATTAATTTGTTTACAGATGGGAAGAGAAAGTAGTAGAAGGAAGAGACAGAGTTTTGGTTTAGCTAGCTAGGAAGCTACCTTTAAGGTGTTCTGCACAGGCTTGTGAATTGTATGCCTCAAATTATGGCAGTGGTAGGAGGAATTAAATGTCTAATGTTATGAGAAGAAGGAGTTAGAGAAAGTGGAAGCAATAAAATGGAAATGGATATTGCCAGATGAAGGCAAATATTAATTTTAGAAGTACTATATTAGGGGACTATTGGGGGACTAAGGTATGATGTCATTTGTTTTTAGAAACTTACACATAAAGAAAAGGGGAAGGAATGAAGGAATGCGAGAGTGGAAGCAAGCAATAATGGGAAGAGTACGTGGTGGTACGGGCAGGGAGAACAGAGTTATGAGATGTTTTGGGTGTGGCCAGCCTGGACATTTTAAGACTGCCCAATCCAAAGAAGGGAGGCGCAAGTGTACAATATGATGGCAGAAGATGAAAGTCAATACTAGGGGTGTCAGGGGCTATTCCTTTTTGGGTCCCATGGAGAGCCCTTGATAAATTTAGTAGTGGGACCTAAGGAAGAGGAAGTGGTGTTTTCAATTGACACCAGGGCAGTGAGACTTTAATATCAGTATTAACTGCAGAGATGAGATTAAGTGGACAAAGTATTAAGAGTATCTGGGGTGAAAGGGGAAGGATTTGAAGTACCAAAATTAATGCCCCTCCAATTGGGAATAAAAGGACATTTAATCAGTGAAGGGAGTAAGAAAATCACTCCTGACAGAATAGAAGGGGTGGCATCTTAGCCTCTACATAAAAACAAGCAAGAACTAAGGAAATTCTTAGGTTTGGTGGGATACTGCAGACTCTGGATTAATGGGTATGCTATTATAAATGGGCATACTAAAGAGATCCTGGAAGCAGGGGGTTTGCCTCGAAATTGGTCTGCTCAAACTTGTGAACTGTATGCACTAAATCAAGCTCTATGTATCTTAGAAGGAAAAATTGGGACAATATACACAGATTCCAAGTATGCGTTTGAGATAGTGCATACATTTGGCAAAATATGGGTGGAAAGGGGAATGATAAATAGCAAGGGAAAAGAATTGATATATGAGACTCTGATAAAGGAAATAATGAGTTTTTACAAAAACCTAGAAAAATAGCAGTAACACGTGAACGCACACTAAAAAGGAACATCATTTGAGAAAATAGGTAATCGAATCACTGATGAGGCGGCAAAGTTGGCTGCTAATGTGGAAAGAATGGAGTTATTAATCCCCATTGTTGAATCAACAGACGAAATTCCTGTGTTCACTGAGAGAATTGATAGAAAAACTACATGAAGGAAGTTATTGGGGAATTCAAGCTATTGTAGATGAACTTTTGAAATGTTATGGTTGTATTGGAATATATCCTGTAGCAAAGTCAATTATAGACAAATGTTTAATTTGTAAAAAGGTGAATACATAAGCTGTCAGGAAACAACAGATGGGAGGTAGACCACCAGCTTTAAGACCATTTCAATGTATTCAAGTGGATTTTACAGAATTATCAAAAGTGGGGAGAGTAAAGTATTTATTGGTTATAATAGACCACCTCACAGGGTGGGTTAAAGCTTTTCCCTGCAGTAATGCTGCAGCAAACAGTCGTGTAAAAAGTTTTGTTAGATCAAATCATTCCTTGGTATGGAATAATTACACAAATAGATAGTGACCAAGGAAGTCATTTTACTTCCAAAATATTACAAATCATCATGGAGGGTTTGGGAATTAATTGGAAGTTACACACGCTCTGGCAATCTTTTGGGAAATCTGAAAGGGTTAATGGCAAAATTAAAGAATCAATAACTAAACTTATATTGGAAACACATACCTTGGACTAAATGTTTTCCTTTGGCCCTACTGAGAATACAGACCCAACCTAGAAAGGACATTGGATTCACCTTATGAATTGTTGTTTGGAGTAGCTTTTACTCCAGGAGGCATATGCATTGATTCCCTGGATACTAGAAACAATATGTGCATAAACTGTCCAGTTACTTTGATTTTCTTAGGAAACAAGGATTATTGGCTTAGACACCACCTTTGGAGTTTCCAATCCACAAATTCCACCATGGTGATTGGGTATTGATCCGGAGCTGGAAGGAGGAGAAGTTAACCCCGAAGTGGGAAGGACCATTCCAAATATTACTCACCTCCAAAACAGCAGTCCGGATGGCCGGGAAGGGTTGGACTCACTACACTCGTGTGAAAGGCCCTGTGTCTCCACCACCCACCTGTACCAGCGTCCCACATGGGGACCCACTGAGGTTAACCTTGAGAAACTATTTATTTTTATTTATTTATTTTATTTGTCAAGCATATATAAGATTACAGTAAAATTATCAACATGTATACATGAGATGGTTATGAGTACGTGGGAACATTAGGACATAGACGGTAGGCACGTTGGTGCGCTTATGCACGCCCCTTACAGACCTCTTAGGAATGGGGTGAGATCAACAGTAGACAGTCTAAGGTTAAAGTTTTGGGGATTTGGGGAAGAAACCACAGAGTCGGGTAATGTATTCCAGGCATTGACCACTCTGTTGCTGAAGTCATATTTTATTTATTTATTTTTATTTATTTTATTTTATAAAATTTATATGCCGCCCAACTCCCGAAGGACTCTGGGCGGCTTACATCATAAAAAATAAAACATATAAAAACAATTTAAAAAAGAAAGGGGAAAAAAAACCCCCCAACTATATTTAAAATAAAACATTCACACAACCATGCATGGGCCAATCAGAACAACTATTGGCCCCAGGCCTGCCGGAAAAGCCAGGTCTTAAGGGCTTTACGGAAGGCCAGTAAGGTGGGGGTAGTACGGATCTCGGGGGGTAGTTGGTGCCACAGAGTCGGAGAGGCTACAGAGAAGGCCCTCCCCCGCGGGCCCGCCCGCCGGCACTGCTTAGCTGAGGGGACCTGGAGGAGCCCAACCGTGTGGGATCTTACCGGTCACCGGGAGCTAT
>QLTV01003781.1:312991-335535 GCA_003457575.1 Thermophis baileyi
TTGCTAGAGAGAAGGTTGTTTGTCTGTAAATGGAGGGTAATGAATTGGTTAATGATTGATTCCATGACTTTGTAGGTAACGCAACATAAAGAGATTGGTCTGTAATTTTCAACTAGGCTGGGGTCTCCTTTTTTGAAGATAGGGATGACCATGGCTAGTGATCATAGGTTTGGCAGGGAGCTGGGCTTGAAAGATATTTCAAAGATTATGCTTAGAGGTTCTGCTAAGGCAGAGGAAAGCTTTTTAAAGAAGTAAGCACATAGTCCGTCAAGTCCAATAGATAGAGATGGTTGTAGGCTGCGTAGTGCTTTTTCAACGTTATCTTCTGTAAAATCGATTTATGTTAGATTGTTGTAATTATTTGTGGTACGACTAGGAAATATTGGGCATGAGCCATTGCTGTTTACCGTGTTTCCCCCAAAATAAGACCCTGTCTTATATTTTTTTGAACCCTGAAATAAGCGCTTGGCCTTATTGCCATGCACTCAAAAGCCCAATTGGGCTTATTATCAGGGGATGTCTTATTTTGGGGAAAACAGGGTACAAAGACTGATCCGAAGAATGTGTTAAAAAGGTTGGCTATAATGGCTTCATCATTACAGTCATTACCATTAGGTCCTTTTAGGGGTGGGATGGATTTTGAGTCTTTAAGTTGGTTGTTTACAAAATTATAGAAGGCGCGAGTGGAATTGGTGCATAGAAGGTTTTCCTCATTTGATTTGATAATTGGTGCATTGAGTCCAGAAGTGNCGTATCCTGTTTTGTTTTTTCTTCAAAGAGATTTTTTTTTTGATTGGAGCTTCCTTATTGTTATGAGTAATTTGTTTTTCTTGGTTTTGGGGGTTATTAGTGGTACGTATAGTTTGATGATTCTTTTGACTACAAGCAAGAAAATGTTATAATGGTCTGCAGTATTACAGTCAGTGAATAGAATTTGCCAATCAAGAGAGGAGAGGTCAGTGTCTATGAGATCATAGTTGGCTTTTTTAAAGTTATATTTGGGTATTCCATCGTTATGCTGATTTTTGTAAGGACGTATATTGAGACAAAAGTTAATCATGCTGTGGTCACTGTTGGAAAAGGGCTCTTTTATTTGTAGTCCATAAATTGTGTTTATACTGTTGCAGAAAATGAGATCAAGGCGGTTGTTGAGTCTAGTGTTGTTAGTCACTAGTTGATCCAGTCCCAGATTAGTAACAGCATTGTACAGGGTTGCATGTATTGGTTCTACTAATGAGATTTGCCCCCGTAGGTTCCGGATCCAAGTTGAAGGAGCTGAACACAGGCGGCTAATCCAGATTCAGTGGAAAAGTGAAATCCGGAGCTGGGACCAGGAGTGGGAACCCATATATGTGGTGTTAAAAATTAAAAATAAAGTTTACAAAACTGTCAGAATAAATGGTGAGGAGTGAATCATATTGAGTAAAAATAGAGGTTGGGAAAAAGACCTTTTTAAATCACCTCTTTTAAGAAATTTTCATGCTGACATTTGCTATCTATATAGTGGAGATATAGTAAAAATGTGGAAGGATATTATTTTCATTGGAAAAAGTTTCCAGTGTTAAAATATTAATGGATGATACTGGACATTGGATTGGAGTTGGGTTAAGTATAGTGTTGGTAATATTGTGGGCATTAGTGGCATATTGGGCAAGGGAGGAGTGGATTCCTATATTGTGTCCAACAGATCGGAGAGAAGATCCAGAGACTATACCTCTCCCTGATGTGTTGGTTCTGTGCTTGCATATGTTGGTGTGAGTATTGTTGTTGTACTCATTGTCCAGACTGTGCCCCCTACCACGCTTATTGTACAGAAGAGTGTGATATTGTCATTATGGAAGATCTCATCCCAGAATGATTAACATTTTTCAGATTTTAATGTTCTGGGAAATGGGGCTTTGGTCTTACCTGATACGCCTCTTCTCCGAATTGTGGATATAGCATCCAGGAATGGGTTAAATCCGTCTGCTCTCTGATTGGACTGAGTCTGTCAAAGCTGTTTAGGTGCCACCCTTGTTGCTATGCTTGACAGCTTGAAACGAAGAAGCGAAGCGACAGACTCCGTTGTGCCAAAACCAAATAAAGATCTGCCTCCATGCTAATTGAAGCCAACAGTCAACATTGACCATACAGGGCGGGGCTGCATGCTATATCCACAATTCTGAGAAGAGGCGTATCAGGTAAGACCAACGCCCCTTCTCCCTCATAGTGGATATAGCATCCAGGAATGGGACATATCAAAGCTGGCTGTCCATACAGGTGGACGACAATGGTTGCTAGACTGGTGCTGAGGAACTAGTCCTGAAGGACCTGCTGTAACACCCTCCTGCCAAAAGAAGCTTCGGCCGATGCAAAAATGTCAATTTTATAGTGCCTCACAAATGGAGATGGGGACGACTAAGTCGCTGCACGGCACACTTCCTCGAGGGACGCCCGAGTCGCCCAAGCCGCGGAAGTGGCAGCGCTCCTTGTAAAGTGGGCAGTGATGTGAGACGGCGCCGGGCTCGAAGCTCGTACGCCTTAGTGATTGTGGCCCGAATCCAGCATCCCACCGTGGACGGTGTCACCTTGCGACCCAACGAAGCCGGTTGAAACGATAGAAACAGTGATTCAGACTTGCGAAAAACTGCCGTCCGTTTGATATAAATATGCAGAGCTCGCCGCACGTCAAGCGTATGCCAGCGTCGTTCTGAAGAGTGAACCGGACGAGGACAAAAGTTAGGGAGAACAATCTCCTGTGCCCAATGGAACCACGTGTTCACTTTTGGCAGGAAGGGCGGATCCAATCTAAGAACCACCTTGTCCGTATGGAAGTTACACAAATCGGACCTGTCCGCCAACGCCGCCAACTCGGACACTCTCCTAGCCGACATAATGGCCAAGAACGCCACCTTACATGTAAGGTGACGCAGACTGGCCTCCCGAAGTGGTTCATATGGCGAACCCATCAGGGACTTCAATACCTTGGGAAGGTCCCAAGTAGGATAGCGGTGTATGACCGAAAGAGCGATGTTAGCTGCACCCCACAGGAAACGTCGGATATGCGGATGAAGTGTCAATGAATCAGCGCAGCCACAAGACAAAACGGATGACAGGGCCACTACTTGTCTACGTAAGGTGTTCGGGCTAAGTCCTCTATCTAGGCCGTCCTGGAGGAATTGGAGTACGTGGGTAGTCGAAGCCTCGGAGGGAACTATGGATGACTTTGCACACCACCCGCAAAAGGTCTGCCAGGTAGCGTCATAGATGCGGGTAGTGGAAGGCCTGCACGAGGCCTGCATCGTATCGATGACCCTGGAGAGGATATTGTCCTTTCTCAGAGCAACCCGCTCAAGCGCCAGGCAGTCAGTTTGAACCACTGAGGGTCCGGATGGATCAGTGACCCCTGGCTGAGCGAGTCCGGCCTCTGAGACAACCTCCAGGGTGGAGACACGGAGAGATTCAGTAGATCTGCAAACCATGGTCTGTGAGGCCAGTAAGGTGCTATGACCTCCGCCTTCTCTAGTAGAATCTTCCGTATCACCCGAGGTATGAGTGGAAGCGGTGGGAATGCGTAGAGAAGGCCTTTGGGCCACGGGACCCAGAGAGCGTTGGTCCCCATCACCCTCGGGTTTGCAAATCTTGTGAAATAACTGCTGAGCTGGGCATTGTCCGGAGCAGCAAAAAGGTCTACCTCCGGTAGTCCGAATCTGTCCGTCAGCTCCCTGAAGAGCATCGGATGCAGTTGCCATTCTGCGTGGTCCACCGAGGACTGGCTGAGCCAATCGGCTTGAACATTGGCGACACCCAAAATGTGGTCTGCCCGAAGGGAGAGCAGATGATCCACCTCCCAAAGGGCCAGTTGACAGGCCTCCTTCATCAGGGCCTGGGACCTTGTGCCTCCCTGGCGGTTGACATGCGCCTTGGCCACAATGTTGTCGGTCATCACCAACACATGGTGACCTGTCACCAATGGGCTGAAATGGCGAAGGGCTAGATGTATTGCCTGGAGTTCCAGCCAGTTTATACTGCACTTGCTTTCTTGCTCGGTCCACTGACCTTGGACCATATGAGACGCAATGTGGGCACCCCAGCCCGTCAAACTTGCATCCGTTGTCAGTACCATCCGATCTGGCTCCCAATACAGGCTGCCGTTGGAAAGAGCCGGAGATCCCCACCACTTGAGGGACAAGAGTACGTCTTGTGGTAGATGCACCCTGGTCGGAGAAGTGCCCCTGCCGGACCTCTGAAACGGCAAGAGAAACCATTGAAGGTTTCGGGAGTGAACCCGGGCTCAGGGAACAATGGCGAAGGTGGACACCATTTTGCCTAGTAACTTGGCTAATACCTAGTAACTTGGCTAATATCTGTGCCGACCGGTCTCTCTGAATGGCGGTAACCAGACCTTTAATACTAGCCTGCCGGGATAGATATACCCTACCCTGCACTGAGTCAATTATAGCTCCCAAATGGAGCAATCTGGTTGTGGGAGATAGATGGCTCTTCTCCAGGTTAATGGAGAACCCATGGTGCTGCAGGACCCGGATGGTTGTTCGGAGGTCCTCCCGAGCCCTGGAAGGGGAGGATGATTGAATTAAGATGTCATCCAGATAACACTGGACATGCACGGGTATTGCTCATAACACTGCGGCCAGAGCTGCTAACAATTTCGTGAACACTCTAGGGGCCGAAGAAAGTCCAAACGGCATTGCCCTATATTGATAATGATATCCAGCAAACTGGAATCTCAAAAATTGTCTATGATGCAGGGCAACAGGCACATGTAAATATGCCTCTGTAAGGTCAATGGAAGAGAGGAAGTCGCCCTCCCTAACGCCCTCTAAAATAGTAGAAAGTGAATGCATCTTAAACTGTTTATAGATGACATAACGGTTAAGTCATTTAAGATCAAGAACTGCCCTCCATCCCCCCGAGGTCTTTGGGACGACAAACAAGATTGAATAGAATCCCTGTCCTCAGGAACGGCCTCAATGGCATGGATATCCAGCAAGTGCTGAATAGCTGTCTCCATGAAGATCCTCTTGGCCGGAATTCTAGAGACCGGACAGCGGAGGCAAAACCTCGGGGGAATGGAGCGGAATTCAAGAGAGAGACCTGATCAAATTGTCTCTCGAACCCAAGCGTCTGAAGTGGACTCCTCCCATTGGTCCGCAAAATAGGCCAGCCGGCCTCCGATGGGGTGCTCGGGAATGCACTCAGAGGGTGCCGGAAAGAATGACCTCCTCCTCCTCGAAAGGGCGGTTTAGATTTAAAGGGGCGTCCCCGTTCAGGACGGTCCTGGCACTGCCTAGGCCTCTGCCCATAACCCCCTTGTGGCCTCTGAGGAAAGGCACCTGAGTGATAATTTGGTCGCCTGGAGTATGGCGATGGTCGGTAATCAGGGTGCCTGGTCACTGAAGGCAGGATCTTTCTGCGGTCCTTGGTTTCTGTGAGTAATGGATCTAAACAGTCTCCAAACAGGTGATCTCCTGCAAAGGCGGCCATGGCTAACCTCCACTTATGGGGGGCATCCGCCTGCCAATTCTTAAGCCATAAGAGCCTCCGAGCCGCTAATGAAGCGCCGATGGACTTGGACGCAAAACGAGCCGCGTTCAAGGTCACGTCTGCTGTCAATTGGGCAGCAGCGATCAGTTTATTGATGTCCTGCCGGAGGCAAGCATCAGCTGGAGGCGTCCTCTCCTGAAGCTGGCGGAGCCAGATGAGAGATGTCCTAGAAAAAAAGGACGCCGTAGTTGATGCTTGGATCGCCCATGCCGCTGCCTGGTGAGCCCGTTGAAGGGACTGTTCAGACCTCCGATCCTTGGGACGCAATGACTTCGCCGGATCCCCGGGCAGAGTGGAGGAGGTATGTAGCACTGCAACCGGCGCATCTACAGAAGGGACCTGCAGAGTCTTGGCTAGGTCGGGGGCCACATTGTACAATTTCTTCTCAGCGGACGATGGGTTGGGACCCGCTCCGGGAGAAGACCACTGTCTGGAAATAATATCCACAAACATTTTTAGGTGATGGAACTACTTCCGCTTCAGAAGTGTGTTCCAAGAACAGTGGGTCCGTTAGGTCCTGCACCAACGGTTGCTCCGGTTCAGAGTTCGGTGGTGCCAGGCCCGCTGCAACCTTCGCCTTGTGTAACAAAGGCTTAAACAGGTGTATGGGAAACAGGCCAATGAAAGATGGCTGTTCAAGTTGGACGCATTCGTCCTCAGACAGTTCCAACTCCGAATTCCCATCTCCTGGTGATGCCTGAGACTGGTTGTCTCTGTCAGACCGGTCAGACCTCTGATCTAATGAAGGCTCGTAATCCTCGGCAGGGACATACTCTGGATAGTCTCTGTGCTTACAGAATCTCCCCACGTCAAGCTGGCCCTGCTGTCTGGATTGTTAAAGGCCTTCAGCGATGCCCTGGTGAATAGCCTCTGCAACAATCGCTTTCATATCGTCTGGTACGATCGGCCTGGTGTCATCCAGGGACCTGAGGCCTGCGGCCATAAGGGTGAAGGTGGCCTCCGGCGCTGTGACTCTCTGGCTAGTAGCTGTCAGAGTTGCCTCCGAGAGAGGGAGGAAATTTCCTCCCGGGCCCCAAAGTTGACAATTGGAGCTGGGAACAATCGAGTCTAGATTAGAGACTCCGAGTCCTGAAGGGCCAGCTACCACAGCCAATTCAGAAGACTTGGTCACAGATGCGTGACCCCTGGCCGCAGTCTTGTCACAGATCTTGTCCAACGCCTTGTGACGCCGTTGTTCATGAGCGCTGGTCAACCTGGATGCCTTAAACGATGAGGAGGGCGTATCTGAGCCTTTAGAAATGCACTCTGTATTTTCCGCCCTGTGCCGGCTTTTACGACCCCTGGTAGAGTCAGACGTGGCTGATGATGACGCCCTGGAAGCCATGACGATGGCGACACCGGCGGGCCTCTGCCAATGTTAGAAAGTGCAATGTCACCAGATTATGGGACATTGATTATGAATGATTTATTTATAAGTAGTTGCCACAGGCAATGTAGTATGACCCAATATCTGGTGACCCCAGGCGCTGGAGCTGAGCCGTGCCCTGGTGGGGTGTGGCCCTCCCTGGCCATGCCCTTTTGGGGCGTGGCCTAGCTGTTCAAAAGTGCCGTGCCCTGGTGGGGCATGGCAAGCTGCAGACTCAGGGGCACCAACGCTCCACTGGGTGATAGTCTGCAGCTATCTGATCTTGGTATAAGGCAGTTTATCAAGTTAGTATGAACGGCAATCACACCTCCGAATAGCGAGGGTAAATGAGCCCTCCTGAGGCGGCAGGGAGCGTGCGATGGTGTTTACAAGCAGCACTTCGCAGTTGCGCTCACACAAAATGGCTGCTGCTTCCATAAAATGGCCACCACTTGCACAAAATGGCCACCACAACTGCCAGCCACGCAGCCGTCACCGATCCGGTACAAACGATTAGCTGCCAGTCGAGTCAGGCTGTAGATGGCCAGCTACCATGCTGCGATATCCCCGACGATCCTTGCCGCCAATTAAAGCAACTCCTGACTCCTTCATCGGCTCTGCGTCGGGCGAATAGCCGCTTTCACTGCCAAAATGGCCGCCGCAATCCCCGACTAACAACTGGGATCAAAGGGCCAATCGCCCGGTCGACAGTCCGTTCGTATCGGATCCCCAATCCAAGGCACTAGCCAATTCGTGCTAAATACGCTGTTTCCGATGATCATTTAGCTCATGAAACAGCTAGCCGCGGTCCAAACAATGGGCTCCCTGACAGTTAAAGAGACAACTGCCTGAGGCAGCTCGAGCCGCAGCTTGGCTGCAATGGAAGTCCCGAAGCTACCAAACAGTCTCTGAAATTAATAAGACACACGCACACACTAATAATGGAATAATAATGGGAAAACCTCACAATGGATACAGCAACCAATTTTCACCAGTTATAGGAGGAATGGATTGGCACAACTGTCCTCACTGAGCGACTGCGTGAAAAAGCTGTCAAGCATAGCAACAAGGGCAGCACCTAAACAGCTTTGACAGACTCAGTCCAATCAGAGAGCAGATAGATTTAACCCATTCCTGGATGCTATATCCACTATGAGGGAGAATATTGGAGTTTTAGAGGGACAACAAGAGTGTGAAGAATGCATAACTATTACCAACACAAAAGGTAAAATCACAAAAACATTGGAATATCATACAGCCCGTAAATGTCAGGGAAAGAGTGCTCCCTGTAGTTATAATGGAACATAGTACTCTAAGTGTACAGAAGAAAAGGAGACATTCTGTTATGACCCTCACAAGGATCCTAGGCAATAGGCTTTGCAAATAAGGAGTGGGGGGAGAATAAATCAGAAATGGTTAGGACAGTCAGAATGGAAACATGATTTGGAATCTTCTTTCTCTGCAATTTTTTATGTATGTAAAGCAACAAATACTTATGCAGCAGTAGAAAAATGTGGAAATATTGGATTCAATGCTATATAGAAAATGAAAAGTATATGTGTGCTCCTGATTCCTGCGTAATAAGTAATGTAAGGTGTAATTGTTGTGTAGGATGGATAACGGGAGGGAAACAAGAACCTTTAATAACTTTGAAAAGAATATGAAACTATGGTACTAGTTGTGGGCAAGAAAATTGTAACCAAGTAAACCTTACAGTTATAAACGGTACTCAGTTTATTCAGAGAAAGGAGTGGGAAAAGAAGGGTTGGAGATTTGGAATCGGAATAGATGCAGGAGGAAGAGACCCAATATCTGAGACCCCGGTATGGATAATAAAGAAACCTTTAGAACCTGATACTCCTAAATCAGTATTTCATTCCTTTTATGAGAAGGTAATAGAAGGGGATGAAATAATGGCTGAAATAGCAGATGCTAATAAAAGTATGTTTGTAGAATTGGCTGAGAGTATAGCTGGAACTCTAAATGTAACTAATTGTTTTGTATGTGGTGGAACTAAAGTAGGAGGCAGGTGGCCTTGGGAAACAAATGAAGTGGATTTGAGTAACTCCAGCTGGAATTGGAATTTTAACTTTACCCAGACTAGGATAGGAGCTTGGATATTGGAGAATGAGATAATTGGAAGAACTTGTTTTAAAAGAAATGATTTAGGAGAACAAGTTAGAGAAATGGTGTGTGAAGGAGTCCTATCATGTAATCAAAGCAAACAAGATGGTGGGCTGGAGACAGGAGGAGTTTAACAGGATGGTACATTAGTCCTCCCAAGACCTGGAAGATAAAGGTCTAGTTTGGGTAGCACCGGATGGGTTTTACTGGATTTACTGGACTGCTTATGCACATTTACCAAGAAATTGGAGTGACGCTTGTGTGTTAGGGACCATTAGACCAAGTTTCTTTCTTGTTCCTATACAAAAAGGAGAAGTTTTGGATGTGCCTGTCTATGATGCAGGGGCAGCAGGATATAGATCCAGGAGTAAAAGTAGTGTAAAAGATAAAATGCAAAGTCAGGCCCAAGAAAGATTAAAGACTTATGTCGGATAAAATATTGAGAGTAACAGGATGGGCTCCTGAAGATTGACCACCAGAAAGGATTATAGCCTACTATGATCCTGCTACATGGGCAGCTGATGGAATGTATGGGTATCGAACACCAATCTATATTAACAGAATCATTTGTTTGCAAGCTGTGGTAGAAATAATAACTGAGACAGCACTTGCCTTAGATCTTGTGGCTGAAATGAATACTAAATGAAAACAGCAATTAATCAGAACAGATTAGCATTGGATTATTTACTAGCTAAAGGAGTCTTCTGTGGTAAATTTAATTTAACTGTTATTTAGAAATCGATGATACAGGGGAAGTAATTAGACAAATCACAGAATGAGAAAAATAGCCCATGTCCCAGTACAAAAATGGACAGGAATTTTGGATAATGAAGGATTTTTGGGGGGGGATTTTTAATAATTGGAAGCAAGCCTTATTTATGGCAGGCATGGTTATGTTGGGATTAATCTGTTTACCATGTCTTATACCCCTTATAAGGAATGTGGTACAAAGCACTATTGAAGGTATGATAACTATCACACAAAATAAAGAGAAACATATGATGATGCTGCTAGAAACTATCCCGTGTTCTTGTTGGGTTGTCAGGCCTGCATAATAATGTACATTGTATGTGTGTGGTATAAAGTACTATTACTGCAAAAGACTGACCTTTCCCAGTGTAGGATATAAGAAAATTCAAAAATAAAATAGTATATAGAAATTTATGTAAATGTAGATGATTAAATTCTGCTTGGGCAGGGGGTTGGACTGGATGACCTGCAGGGTCCCTGCCCTCTCTGTTACTCTGTTGAATTTGTTAAACATTATTTTGCTTTAAGATAGTTGGAGAAAATACATGCTGAACAAATATGTAACATTGTGGTGTTAGAAACAGATATTCTTTTGTTTGAGTACTGTTAGAAAGAGGCCCTGCTAAGGGGACATTTTTTAATTCCAAGAAGATAGATAAGAAAAAGCTATGCTTGCAAAATATTTTATGGGAAGTTATGTGGAGGTGTTGATGAACATGGCAGAGATGCTGTTGTCTCTAAGGCGCCTTGGGATTAGCTGTGATCAGTCATTGTATCCGATGTAGGAGGGGCATGGGGGGCGTTGTGGCAAATGTAATGCTTTTGAAATTTTAAGGTGTGGCTTTTGGCTCAAACCTCAATTTAAGGTCAGGCTGAAAGATCCATCGCACTTTGCAAACTATTATTATTTCTTTTTAAAATAAAATCTCCTTGTTTTCACTGATCCAAGTTTTGTTGGTATCATTTCCAACAATGCTAATATTGAGATACGTTCAATTTTGGGATGTTGTGAGATAACTTGAAATAGACAACTTTAAAGACATTGCCACTTGAGTAAGAATGACTGTTAGCTTCCACAGCTGTTGGCTCTGCTGCTTATAGACTTCCTGGAGGCATATCTGACCACAGTAGAAACAGAATTCCAAATATATCTTTGCATGGGCTCTTCTTGGTTCCAGTGAAAGCAGCAAAAAAAAAAAATTCATTAAGGAGAAAATACATTACTCTAAAAAAAAAAGACAGAAATCTATATTTGGAAATACATGGTAATAAATCACACATTATGATTGAGAAGACTGTAGTCAATTGTTTTGTATCACTTTTGCTCTCCTTGTTGAGGACATCAGGGTCTCAGTTCTGCCTTCGTGTGATTTTAATTCTTCAGATTAGGAGGGAAATTGATAGGGTCCAAACAAAATACTTTCCAAAACAGGATTCATGGCTGTTCAACTGATTTAGGTCAACAATTTTTACCTGGGAAAAAAGCTTTACATCCTTATTTCTTCTCTAATGATATATTTCAAGACATCATTTTCCCCAAAACAATGCAATTTACTAGTTTTAACCAGAGGTTGGTTCCTACCGGTTCAGACCGGCTCTATAGAACCGTTACTAACGTGGCAGCCTGGGTCGCTGGAACTGGCAGCGATCCAGGCCTGCCACGCCCCCGAGCCGGTTTTCTCGGCGGCGCCATAGGTGCCGCCATCTTGCTTTTTGCTTCTGCGCATGCGCATCTTTTTTTAAGTACTGCGCATACGTGCGCGCGAAGCATCCCTGAGTGAACCGGCAGTACCTGAATCCGGAACCCATCCCTGGTTTTAACCATTTTCTTTGTTTCTTCCTATTGCAAGCTTACAGCCATTTAATACAATTCTCAGCAATGCAGAAGACCAATGCCAGTAAGCTATTTTATGAAATTGTACCAAAAGAAAAAATGTGAGGGAGCAAGAAATTTGTTTAAGAACTGATAGCAGTAAGAGTGTATTTTATTACTGCTCTATTGTTTTAAGCCAGAATAAGTCTTCAACAAAATTTTGAGTATTATTACTTTCTGAGAAATTAGAGATATTTAATCGCAGCAATGTTTTACTGTACTTGATGTACTATTGGATTTATAATAATGATGTCAGAGAGAAGTTCTGGTTTTCTTTTAAAACATTTGCTCTGTTCAAGAATGTTATAATTAATAATATAGTAGGCACATAAATGTTTGACTAATTATACAAATTTTATAAAGATGAAAAGGACGCAGAGAAGTGAAAAAAGAGCATATTTAATCAAAGTTCAGCTATTTAGTTTTGCCAATTATCACAATGCGTCAAAATAGAATAGATAGAATAGAATAAAAATTTTTATTGGCCAAGTGTGATTGGACAAACAAGGAATTTGTCTTGGTGCATATGCTCTCAGTGTACATAAAAGAAAAGATAAGTTCGTCAAGAATCATAAGGTACAACACTTAATGCAAAATGCAACTAATATAAAACCATTTCTATAATGCAAATGAACAATTTAGAAGCAATGCTTGTTTTAATAAATAATATTACAAGAAAGGTAATTTTATAATGAATGATATGGATTATAGTAAAAATAATTATCATTCCAAGGAGATCCACGCACAACCATTTTGAGACTAATTCCAGATAGCATTAATCTCATGGCCTCATCTATTTTTCTTCAGTATTGATACATTTTTCCATTTAGTGTGGTTTACTGGCAATAGTAGCAAAATTGGCATTTTCCTTTGAATCAGTGCACTGTACGGTCATTGTGGTCAATCTGTTTTCTATTGATGGAATTGTTGCTTCTAGAAATGGGAGCTTTAGTTCCATAAGGTTTGTCGTAGAGATCAGACTGTGTAGGGTATTTAGCCCATAATTTACAATATTTACAATTTATGAATCAGTTTTTTTATCCTTCTCCTTTCTCTATCTTGAACAAGCTTTTCAGTCTCCACATTTTTATGTTAGGTAGTCACAGCTAGATCTTCATTCTGTTCTAAGTTCCAGATTGTTTTCAGTTGCATCTTGCGCTTTAATCATCTGTTAAAACATATTATTCTTGATATTTGCAATATGATAATAATCAGAAATGAGACATAAATACTGCATAGCATAATCAGCAGAGGCATACTGGTTATGTATTTATAATAGTACATCTTAATTTTGATAACTTTTTAAAATGTTAAAATAGAAAGAAGTAACAGGAACTAATAATAAAAGGAAAAAGAGTAGAGAGACAAATGCAACAAAATAAAAAAAGCAAAGATACAAAAAAAAAAGTCCTCTGATTTCTTTTACAGCAGGTATAAGGAGCAGATCTTCTTAGGACAGCTAAAGGAGATTGTGGAATAGACTTATATGCAGCCAGAAGACAACTGTTGGGGGATGCTGTGATTCGATTTGTGGGAAAACCTACTGAACAACAAGTGGTGCAGAAATACTCTCAATTGAGTATTTCTTTTTCTTCAACTGATTCATATTTTATGATGGTTGCAGTGTCCCAGGGTCATAAGATCACCTTTTGCGACCTTTTGATAAGTAAAGTCAATAGGGAAGCCAGATTCACTTAACATGATACTAATTTAACAACTGCAGTGATTCACTTAACAACTGTGGCAAGAAAGGTCATAAAATGGGGAAAAATTCATTTAACAAATGTCTCAGCAACAAATTTTGGGCTTAATTTTGATTGTGGGTCAAGGACTACCTGTACTGTATGAAGAAATAATAATATTAAATTACTTTTAAATCAAATTTAATTTATGTTCTGCTTCCATTCTGCTCTATATTTTAGATTGTAATCCCCACTAAATTCCAAGGCCAATAGAGGCTTAGTCAAAACAAGCTGAGCACCTCTGATCTACAATATAATCAAATTCATGTCAAATTCAGATGATACACACATAAACTGTATATGTATTGTTACTTTGAACATGTACAGTAAAATCTACAGTAATAAAGGCTTACTCAGACGCAAGCCACTCTGTAATTGGGAGAACTATGTCCCAGTTAAAAAATGCATAGACTATGGGTAGTCCTTGACTTACGACAATTGAGCGCAAAATTTACATTGCTAAGCAAGACAGTTGTTAAGTGCAGTTTGCCCCATTTTATGATCTTTTTTGCCACAGTTATTAAGTGAATCACTGAAGTGAACTATATGGTCATTAAATTAATCTGGATTCCCCCATTGACTTTGCTTGTTAGAAGAAGGCTGGCAAAGTTACAAATGGTGATCACATGACCCCAAGAAGGTGCAACTATCAAATACATGCCAGTTGGATAATACCTGAATTTTGATCATGTGACTATGGGGATGCTACAACAGTTGTAAATATGAAAGCTGGTCATAAGTTACTGACCAGCTTATTAAATATGAGCCAGCAGTATGTGGTGGCAGCCAAAAAAGCCAATGCAATCCTAAATTGCATTAACAAGAGGGATAATCAAGATCAAGTGAGGTACTAATACCATTCTATAAAGCCTTAGTAAGACCACACCTAGAATACTGCATCCAGTTTTGGTCACCACACTATAAAAAAGATGTTGAGACTCTAGAAAAAGTGCAGAGAAGAGCAACCAGGATGATCAGGGGACTGGAGACTAAAACATATGAAGAACGGTTACAGGAACTGGGCATGGCTAGTCTAGTGAAGAGAAGGGTCAGGGGAGACATGATAGCAGTGTACCAATATTTGAGGGGCTGCCACAGACAGGAAGGGGTCAAGCTATTTTCCAAGGCACCTGAAGGCCAGACAAGAAATAATGGATGGAAACTGATCAGTGAGAGATTCAACCTAGAAATAAGGAGAAATTTTCTGACAGTGAGAACAATCACCCAATGGAACAGCTTGCCTTCAGAAATAAGGGAGCTTCATCACTGGAGGCTTTCAAGAAGAGATTGGACTGCCATCTGTCAGAAATGGTATAGTGTCTCCTGCTTGGGTGGGCGGGTTGGACTAGATGACCTACAAGGTCCCTTCCAACTCTGTTAATCTGTAAATCCTTGAAGTACAGTGGACAGTTTAGGAGGTACTAATGGATTCTATGATTTCTGAACAATACTGTTTTCAGTGATGTTGTAACTTTGAATTGTAAGTCGAGGACTACCTGTATCATCTGTAATTGTTTCCGGAGAAGAATCCTTTAATTCTTTTAAAAATCAAAGGTATTTAAGGCAATTCCTTCAGTAGTGACTTACACCACATCTAGCCATTGTTGAAGTAATAAAGCCAGTTCCTATTACTGATATTTCAGAACAATGATGATCTGCTGACTCTAGTAGATACCTTAACTGAGGACATGGTCTTAGAGAAGATGAAGTGTTTTCTAACTTAATAACGTTAAAATTATTTTCATTTGGTTCTTAAAATTAGCTATTTGAAATCAATCTTTCAGATTTTGATGCAATGTTATTTTTCCACAGAGTAAAATGCATCAAATGGGTTAAAAAATAAAGAAAGCCAAAGTTAATTTGTCATATAGACTCCTGTTATTGTTACTATATCTTTCCTAGAAAATAAACTTGAAATTATAGTTCTAGTATCAATATTCACACTATTTTGAGATTGTATGAAATATCTATATTTTGATCAAATAGACTACAGGAAATAAAATCCTTGTTCCCTTATTTCTGTATTTCATCATCAACCTAAAACAGAAAACTTCTCTTAGGTATAATTTATATACTTTCCAAATGGTCACTAGATGGCATACTAAATTTGCTTCCTACATCAGCCAGGGAAGTGATTGAAGCCTGGGCACCAGCCTATCAAGTACTTAGAAGACGAGGGCTGGGCAGCACAAGCAAATCACAGCTAATGACTTAAAAGCCAGCCATCAACACACCCCAATCAACATCTAAAAAGCCACTTACAACACATACTATAAATATCACACACAGAACAGCACACACTCTGCTAGAGAGAAGTTCCCTGAAGATGGGCTCCAGCACGAGTCCAAAAGCTCGGAAGACAAAACCTCTGGTCCTGGTGATTGACCCAGATTGGATCCTGCAATATTATCCTGGGACATGTATATTTGCCTTCATTTGTGAGAGATATGGGCAGCTAGCACTTCAAACAATTCGGCTTTGGGAATCCTTCACAGCATGCAAGGTATCCACTTATGAACAGCTATGCTTCCTACACCGATGCACTTGAGAAGGGGTCATTCCACGTATCCTATACCGACCACCAGTCAACTCAGAGATGGGCAGACATACAGCAAAAGCCTTCAGTGAATGTATGTTAGAGGTCTTAATAACTGCCATCTATGATTCGGCAAGTATAAAGCAGCCATCAATATACACAAGCGGCATTGCCTATCACAACTCGAAGAAGAACTAGTCACCCACCTAGAGAATTTATTAAAAGAAAATTAATAACCAGCAAGAAAAAGGAAACAGTTGGAGGATAAAATTCAAAAGTTAAAGCAACATTCTGAAACCTGTGTGAACCTGGTCTATAATTTATTGAACAAACAATTAAGCCAGCAGGAACTACACATACTTGAACATGATGAGGGATTCAACATACGAGATGCCACACCAAGAGAATTCATAGTGGCTTTGGAATCTATATTCAACAGAGTGCAGATAGAAGAGCCAGATAAACATGCTATCAGACGAAAAGTATCAGCAATGCTGGTCGCACATAAACCAAACAATACGCTCAACCCAACGGAACAACGCACCTTGAAAGACCTGAAACAAGATCAGGACATCATTATTTTACCAGCAGACAAAGGCCGCTCAACTGTGGTGATGAACCACACAGATTATGAAATGAAGGCATTTGCCCTGCTCAGTGATTCCTCAGCATACAGACCAGCAAAGACATCAGAGATAAGAACATTGGTCACCCAACTGAATACCTATCTCAGCCAACTCAAACAAAACAACTGCATAATGGAGAAGGGTGGAAAATGAGAAGAACAGATGCTGCCCCAGCAAGATTCTACGGACTCCCCAAAATAGAAGCCCCCCTCAGACCTATTGTAGTGCTATGAGACAATCCTACGTATAACCTGGCTAAATTGCTGTGGCAACACTTAAGCTTCCTGACCCAACCTTTGAACAGCACAGTCACATCATCTACACAATTTCTGACAAAACTACAAGGCTTAAATGTGGCTCCTGATGAGATCATGGTCTCCTTTGATGTGGTATCCCTACTTACATCCATCCCTCCCCACTTAGCATGTGAAGTAATAAGATAAACTAGAAGAGTACAACACAGATCAGAACAACCTGTTCTGACCCAGCCTTAGCAGAAGCAAGAAATAGACTCCTTGTCACGAAAACCCCCTCTTTATTTACCTCTTGTGAATTAATTGCATTCACCCACCAAAAAGTCCAGGCAATAGTCCTTCAAGGAGTTAACTGCAGTAAAGACCTTATCAGTTCCTTGCGATAATTGCAATGCCGTGAGCTCCCAGCCGAAAGGCTGCAAATTAAGTTTTGGCAACTAGTCTTTCTGGCACAAAACACAATGAGCAAAATCTTCAGAAATACGAACTGTTGTCTCCTACGACAACCACCCCCCTTTCCTTTTATTTATTCCCCAGCCAGGGAGGGCCCATTCAGCATCTACGTGTGCTTTGCTTCCCGAGTCGACTCCTTGTCCTCCATTGCTCACCTCTCCTAACAGCTCTGCACATATGTGCATCTGGAACAGGCCCGAGCTGTTCTTCCTCCTCATTCAAATCAGCCACCAAAAGCAGCTGCCTCTCCCTGNGCTCCAGTGGCTAGGAAATGTCGGACGGCCCTGGCTCTATCTCTGTGTCCGATGCAGAGCATTCATCAGAGCCTTCCCCAGACTCCAGCACTGGCCCAAGTTCCTCCCCAACCTCCTCATTGTCCGATACTGTGTTTCCCCGAAAATAAGACCCTGTCTATTTTTTTTGAACCCTGAAATAAGCGCTTGGCCTTATTGCCATGCACTCAAAAGCCCAATTGGGCTTATTATCAGGGGATGTCTTATTTTGGGGGAAACAGGGTATACACATACATATATATACGTATATACATATATACATCATTATACATATACATATACATACATACATACATATATATATATATATACACACACACATCTATATATATATATGGGTATACCAGGTATATATTTGGGTATACCTGGTATTTGGGTATACCAGGTGATCTTGAGAAAAAAAACATATAATCCCTCCCCTGGTTCAGCTGATAAGGGAGGAGAGCCTGCGGCTTAGAGGTTAAATCAACTGCCTGATAGGCAGGCAGCCCAGGTTTGAATCCCAGTAAGGGTATGGCTAGCTGATGAGAGCTAAATAGCTTGAAATAGATCTATACTAGTCTCCCTTTATTTATTTATCAGTAAAAAATTTATTTATATAGATAGATAGATATAGATGATATATAGATGATATAGATATATAGATATATATGTTTTTTTCTGTCGAATCACCTGGTATACCCAAATATGGGAGGGAGCATACTGCTTCCTTTTGCCTTTCGCCCCCCCCCCCATCCAGGGGCCATCTAGGTAGTTGCTTACACGACAGACCATTATTTTCTATGTGTGACACATATTTACTGATAAATAAAAATGTGACACACACACACACACCAGATAGATAGATAGATAGATAGATAGATAGATAGATAGATAGATAGATAGATAGATAGATAGATAGATAGATAGATAGATAGATAGATAGATATCCAGTCATTATCACTGCTTATTTGGGTAATAAAATTAGTAAACTAATTTGGGTTTCCAAGATATTTCAATGGACTTCGCAATTAACTTGTACATTATTTTTCTTCTAAGGATACAGTTGAACTTAGTACCTCGTTTCCTAAGGAGAGGCTTCTGAAGACAGAAAAAACGGGAGAAGAGCTTCAATTAAGAATCAAAAGAACATGGGTTCATTTGCATGTCAGTTCCGAGAATACGAAAATCTCATTTTCACCTTCAAATCCAGCTAGAGGCCCAGTACACTACTACCATTTGCGTTTGCGCTTGCGCTTTCTTTTGGGTGTCATGGTGATAGTAGGCGGTGCTTAGGTAGGTGGGTGGGCATTCAGGAAAGCAAAAGGGCCGGAGGATGTTGGCTTTTTATTATCCAGTCAGAAGACTGGGTGCGCATGGAGGGCGGGCGTTTCTTAAATAGCCGGCGACGACGAGGCGGGCTGAGCAGCTAGGGATGGGTGGGGGGAGGCATAACACGTCCTCTCCCTCTCTCTTGTAGGTTACGATGAGGCACGGAGAGCGGAGCGGCGGCGACAACAACTGTTGCTGATGCCTCCAGCGCGTTCGACTGGCCGTGGGGAGCTATTAAACCGTTGTGATAGTTGCAAGCGTCTTCCCGCCCTCTCCTCGCGCTGTTTTATGTACGTGAGCCTCCGCGCGCATCGCCAGACGGTTGCTTGTCCGGTTCGACCGGGGCCCTGTCGACGTCAGTCGTGGTGGCGGCCTGGCATATCCGCGAACCTAACGCGCTTCCTCAACTCCAGTAAGGAACCATGCGGCTATGTGGGGCGCTTCTAAAAAGCCCCATTCCCAAACAAATCGAATACTACTCCCGCTTTTCCCCGTCGCCGCTCTCTATTAAGCAGTTCCTGGACTTCGGTGAGTGATCAAACGGCACCTGTGCGGTCGCAGTGCCCCGTACGTTTTACCATCTCTCCGCCCAACTAAGAATTTTTGTTTCAGTCTGACGTGGGAGAAAGAGCTCTAGGATACTCTGCTGTGTGTGACGTCATCAATGTTAGGTAGGGGCTGGAGACAAGGCAGTGGAGCAACGGCATCTAGCGTGGGTAGGGTCTAAGGAGACATAATTGAGTGAGTAGAATATTAGTTTGGGAATTTAGAAGGTAGTTTGAAACCTGCTGCAGGAAAACAGAAGCTCAACAAATGTTATTTTTCTCTGCTACAAAGAGTGCGGAAAGCTCCCAGATCTTCTAGGTGAAAAACTGCTTCAGTGTGCTCCATAGGTCTCTTGTCTAGAGAGTGAACTGGAAGTAAAAGCAAATATTGCTTTACTTAGCCAGCACTCTGCATCTTCAAACTATTTCATGAGCCTGTTCGTTATTGAATTTCAGTTTCCTAAATCTTTTTTCCTTCCAGTGTGCAACAGCTTTTTCAAGTTCAGTGCTACACTGTCCAAAGTAGGCAATCAATCATACTTTTACTCAGGCCTGCAAAGCCTGGATTACAGTTAGTGCTGTTTGTATTTTCAATATTGTGCTAGTTATGCAAGAGTCTTCAATCATGAATCTTATATACGAGTTTGGTGATTCAGTGTATGGAATGTTATATTTGTGTTCTGACCCTACAGTACTTGGGTTGCAGTATAGCAGTTCATTTGAGGAAATTTGTAAATCAAAGGACATTGGAGTAGAACGAGAACAGAATTCAGGAGAAACAAAAACGGATTGGCTTTCAGGACAATTCTTATTTGAAGGATTATTTGAATCCTTTATTTGTGGCTTCAAAGTGAGAACAAAGTGAGCAGCCTGATTTCAACTAATTTGAACCTATTTGATTTACATGAATATTAATTACATTGTTTTTAGTATTTTGATATGTGCAGAACAGTGGTGAAATTCAAAATTTTTCCTTACCAATTCTGTGAGCGTGGCTGGTGGTCATGTGACTGGGTGGGCATGGCCAACTCGACATCACTCAAGTCGAGGGGCGCCTCACCCAGCCCCTCCCCTCCCAGTCACTCCTTGTCACGAATGGCAGGAAAATGGGGAGGGGAATTTTCCTGCCTACCATCCTTCCCTCTCGGTCTGTGCTGAGCTTCAGGAATGGATGACAGGCAGGAAAATCCCCTTCCCCATTTTCCTGCCTTTCACGAAAACGGCTCCATTCTGAGCCTTCAGCGTTGCAATCCTGGTTCGGAATGCCTCTGCTTCAGCGCAGAATGACTTTCGCCTGACTCTTTCTGGGCACGGCGCTTCTGCCTGTTGAGCCACTTTCCGAAGCTGGCAGCTCTGCAGCCAGCTGCTTTGCTTTTTCCCTCTTTTTCCTCATGGGAGGTTTGCGTGGTGGCACCAGCAGAAGGGGGAGGCAGAGGCGATCCCAATGCACCAGCCCCTTTGTCCCACTGCCTCTTGGCTTGCCTGTAGCTGCACCGAACTGCACCAGCCTGGGTGTCTGGATTGCCTGCCTTGCCGGTGCCACTGCGCAAGCCTCCCACGAGCCTCCCAAAAAGAGGGGAAAAGCAAAGCGGCTGGCTGCGGAGCTGCCAGCTTCGGGAAGCGACCCAATAGGCAGAAGCGCCGCACTCAGAAAGAGAAGGGCAAAAGCGGTATTTGCGCTGCCCCAAGGGGCCAGCGGGCTGCAGAGGTGAAGGCGAGGTCCGGGGTGCCACCTCTCTCGGCCCCAGCGCAGCAGCAGCGTTTCTCCCAAGGGCTGGCTGCCCACCTGCTGGCCGTGCTGGCCCAGAAGCGGCACGTCTCCTGTCACGGGCTGGATGTGGGACCGGACCTCGGAAGGCAAGCGGGCATGGGGGACCGCTGGGAAGGCTGCGTGGAAGGGAGTAGGCTGCTAGCTCCCTTCCTCGCGGCTCGTGGCCGCGACATGCTTGCCTGCCTTCCACGCGGCCTTCCCGGCGGTCCCCGTGGCCAGCTTGTGAAGGCAGGCAAGCGGGCGGGTAGGGGTGGGGCCAACCAGGGTTGTTTTTTACCAGCTCGGCGAATGGATTTAAATCGTCCCTACCAGCTCACCTGAGCCGGTCGAATTTCACTCCGGTGCAGAAATGAATTTGCTTTGTCCAATGCTGTATGTCTTTTTTAAAAATCAGTTGTTTGGCCATTCCGGGTTCTTATTGTTACATTTCTTTCACACTGCAAAAAGATCCTCAGTCTTTTACCAGCTTTGAAGCTGAAGAGCTGATAGGAGTTTTGCACATTTCCATTCACCTTTGCAGCCTTAGAATTGAAATACCCTTATTGAGGTATGACAGATGATTAAGAATAATTATTTGCACTGGATATTTAAAACAGAACATTAGATTGATTTATATCTGTGAAGTATAATTCAAGAATTACTTGTATTGTTGTAATATTTTTTATTGTTTTATATCATACATTTCTTTTATATCTTGAGTGTGGTCTCTAGGTGTCCAAGGTTTTAACATACGAACAAACATCTTAATCATCATTATAATTATATGTATATAAACAAATATACAGTAACATATAAACAAATATACGATAACATCCATCATATTATAACATATTATCTTCCATTGTAATATCAATTATATAACCATCAAGTAAGAAAAAACAAATCATCTCTTTCAGATATAACTATACATTTTTTTTGAAATTACATTAGAAGAAAACAGACTTAATATCTACATGAAGGGTGTGTTGATGGCAATAATAATCATGATTATAGTAACTGATTATTCTTCATGTTAATAATTTTTAATTAATTAATCATTCTCTTAACCTTTTATTTTCTTTTGCTTCTATTATCTAACTCAGCGGTTCTCAACCTGTGGGTCGCGACCCCTTTGGGGGTCGAACGACCATTTCACAGGGGTCGCCGCGCGCGTTAGCCCGCCATTTTGGTGCCACCGTCACTGCAGGAGTGAAAAGGTCCCGGTTCGGCCGTGCCTGCGGGTTGCCGGACAGCTGGTAGCCTGGACGCCGCCATTTGGGTTCTTCTACCCTCTGCGCATGCGCAGAATGCTTTGCGCATGCGCAGAGGGTAAAAGAACCCAAATGGCGGCGTCCGGGTGGGTGGGCGAAGTCTCCA
>QLTV01003781.1:358075-401434 GCA_003457575.1 Thermophis baileyi
AGATCCCAAAGAGTGATCGTGCCATTCAGTTGAGAGAAGGGGGGGCCTTGGGTTTGATTTATTAGCATTGCCTGTGTCAATTGACGATTTACAATCCATGCCCAGGCGCCAAACATCCTGAGATCTCTTCACTTTTGGAGAAGGTTTATGAGGGGCAATGTGGGATGTTTCACTTCAATGGATAACAGAAGATGGTCAGAGAAATGTATGTTTATCCGGTTCCCAGAGCAGTTGATAAAGAAAACATTTTCACACTTGTGTATAGGCTAGAATCTGCATTCTGGCTAATGGGAGGGGTCTCTACTGCTTTAACTCTACCTGCTTTGCCTAAGGGTATTCAGACGTTGCTTTGAATGGAATGCTTTCACTTCTGCTTAATAAAAGATCCTTTTGAACTACATTGGCTCAGAAGTTCTCGCTTTCTTAAGTTAGACGAAGAGGCGATCCTTACAATCAGTCTAATTCTACTTGTATTAGATCATTAAGAGTTGAATATGGATCTCATAATAAGATTTTAACTCCTTATAAATAAATAGCTGAGTGCCACTAATATCTAACCCGGATTGTTGACTTCAATTCTTTAAAAGCTGCAGGGACATAATTATTAACAAATCGACCTGCGGATTTAGCAATTGCAAGATATACTTTGGGGGCTTTTAGTAGAAGCATTCTTGTTTGAATAGATCAACAGGTAGACAATTAGAAACAGAGATCTAAATATATAAAGGACTTTACCTGTTTGATATGTTTCTTTTTTTAATAAAACGTTTTAATTTTATTTTCAAAGTTAAAATACAAAATCAAAAAAGAAAAAAACTACAAAAGAAAGATAAAAACAAAACAAAAAAGTATATAAAACAAAGTATCAAACATTCACATAAAACACATAAAACCTCCCTGGTTGAATGCTGATAAATATGTTACAGCAATAATAATTCTTCCCTTGTCTGTTTGATGTGTTTCTTTTCATTGTCCATCTGATTGGAACCTTAAAGCATTTCCTAGAGAATACCAATACTTTTTGTTTAGTTTATTTTGATTTCTGTCATGATATACTTATTAATGAGTTTGGGCAAGTTCCTGAATACACTGTCAGAATTAATGTCAATAGGCAAAGAATCATTTATCAATACATTAAGTAAAATCAGAACACTATGTGATTAATTCCAATAGTGCTATCTTAACTAAATTTAAAACCCTCTGGAAGAGAACTAACTATTTTAGCCTCTTCCGGAATGTCAGTACTTTAGGGCAAGTCTGATTTTCAGTGGAAGACTACACTATGGCATGGGAGCCATAATGGAAAAGCATCTCCTTCTTGTTTCCCCAATTTTACAATACTTGAAAATTACTAACAAATTTTCCTGAGGCATTGCATCAGGGATACATAAATTCTGGTTCAGGGAGGTAGTTCTGAAAAGATATCAGCCATTAACATCTTTATAGAATTAAACTAGCAGTATAAATTGGACTTGAGAAAGTGGTAGTTATTAATAGGTTTGTGTGCATTTTGTATGTATCAATTTATCTGTAAGGGGTTCTTAACACTGTATTCTGGCAAAATTCTTCCTGCAATATGAAAAGATTGAGATTTTATGGAAGAGAATAGTTTAGAGCATTGTAATTATAAAGTTTGACTCCTTGTGATGAGAGGACTGACATGCCTAATTAGAAGAATAGGTCCTTATGCTTTTCAGCAGACCTATTAATTTCAGACAGATCATAATATATTAAATCATTTTTATTCTTTCCAACACAACTGAATGTTGGAAAAAATGTGTAATGGCTCAGAACTCAGTCAATAGGATAACTTTCGAAAAGTGAAAAAGAATGGGGTCAAATTTGATATGGTAAGAGAAACTGGTAAAAGAAAGCTTAAATTAAAAAATGCCCAAGATTCATGTAAGGACTGTGAAGAAAAAAAATTCCATGAAGTGCATTTGGACTGTACTTTGGTATGTTGCTGACTCTTCTATTCTCCCTCCCTCCCCTTCTCTCTCCTGGTCATTTGATGCAGATTAGATGGCTAATCTTTTCTGGACTGAGTGGCCAAAGCGTGCGTGTGTGCCCGCGAATGTGTGCGCATGCGCCAGAACCCCCAAAATGCAATGTGTGTGCAGCCCCCGCGCATGCGGCCCACCCCCCCGCATGCGCGGCAGAGACCCGAAGACCAGCTAGCAGCTGGGAGGCGCGCGCGCATGCGCGGCAGAGCTGAACTGGGGCGACGGCTCATGTGCCCACAGAGAGGGTGCTGCGTGCCACCTCTGGCACATGTGCCATAGGTTCGCCATCACAAGATTAGAGCATACTCAAGCAGCCCTGTGCTTCCATTGCACACACATACCCCCAAAGAGAAAAGATACATGAGGGGAGAGCAGAAACATGATTACACATAAATAATATATACCGTATTTTTCGGTGTATAAGACGCACTCCCCCCCCCAAAAAAAGTGGGTGGAAGTGTCTGCGTCTTATACAGCAAATGTTGCCAAAGCCCCACCCACCTGACAGCCCCCACCCTTCAGCCTCTGCCTCCCAGCAATTTGCCTCCTTGCAAACAGCCTGGTCAGCTTCAGCACAGCCTCATTTAGCACGAGCAGCTGATTGGCGGTTGGATCTGCGCCCCCCCGGGAATACCGCCTA
Source organism: Thermophis baileyi (assembly GCA_003457575.1). NCBI lineage: Eukaryota > Metazoa > Chordata > Lepidosauria > Squamata > Dipsadidae > Thermophis > Thermophis baileyi. The sequence goes on from QLTV01003781.1 coordinate 360,719, forward strand.
TCAGCTGTTCCAGGCTTCAGGGATCGCCACTGCCGCCTATCGCCGCCTCTGCGTGCCCCATTTTTGGCCCGTTCCAGGCAGCGGGAATTGCCGCTGCCTAGTCCGAAAAATACGGTATGTACTGACCCTGATTCATGTTTGAGGAGGAAATGCACATGCACATGTAAAGACAACATGTGACTTTATTATGCAAAAGAAGTGGAGCCATTGTTGGTAAGTGATTAGGAAGAATTCTAGAACTCACGATCTGCATATTTTCCCAATCTTTATATACAGCTAAATTACATGGAAGAACCTGATCTGTATTTTTAAATCACATTTTAATTTTAACTGAAAGGTTTTCTAGTTAAAAGGAAAAAACCCTCAATTATGGACAAGCACAAAAAATATATTAATATTTTAGGTTCATATTTAAAACAAAACATTGCTAAATTATAACAAGCCATTATTAGCCATAATTTAAAAGAGCAAGGGAAAATGTATACATAAGAAATAACTAACTGGGTTGTATCCTGCCATTGTACATTTATCTGTGAACAGATGCTGAACGATGTGCTGTTGGACTGATTATAATGGGACTGCCTTAAAAAGTATGACCTTGATTGTACCAGTTGCACTAGACTTAAGGATTTTTCAAATTGCAAATCTTAGTTATTATATGCATAGCAATGCTTTTAACATTATTTCCTGGGCTGCAAGAACATAAGTTAATCAGTACCTTGTGACTATGACTAATGCATTTGCAATCTTTCTTTTCCATAAAATGGAATACTGACAAGCTCTTTAAGGTAAAACTTAGGTCTGAGTTCACATGGCTTTTTTCAATATTACCATGGTGGTGTCTTCTATTAAAAGAGGTGGGTGAGAGGAATGAAAGTGGGTATAGTCTCTAATCTGAAATCTAAATGTCTCAGTTTATACTGTATAGCATGGTTAAGTTTCCTTATAGAAACAGTGAATAAATTTTAAGGGATTTCTGATAATTCGAAGATAGCGTTACAATCCAATATCCACTTGACTGGGAACAAGCCCTATTAAGCTTCTTAGCTGAGTACATAAGATTATACTTTAAAGTCATAACAAGGTTAAAGCTAAAGGCTCATTAAATTTCATGTGGATGAGGCACATAGTACAACCCTTAATTATCATTAATTTCAATGGAAATATTTTAGGAAATCTAACTTTCTGAAGTGTCCCTAGCATTTTAAGACTACTTTTTTCAGAAAGCAGATTTTCTTTTCTCACACTCTTTTCCAACCCAGAACCATTGGTTTATCCTAGAGCAAACATGTAGAAGTACATGGAGTTCGTTGGTGTATATCAGGGGTGGGTCCCTCCCGATTCGGACTGGTTCTCCCGAACCGGTAGTGGCCCGCTGGTGATGTCACGATGACATCACCGAACCTGATCGGTCGGTGCCAGTCCGTGGGGGCCGCCATCTTTTTTTTTTGATTTTTTTATTTATTTTTTTCTTTCTGAGCATGCGCAGAAGCCGACTTCCAGTACTGTGCATGCGGGCGCCATCTTTTTTTTGGCTTTTTTTTTTTATTATTATTATTATTATTATTATTATTATTATTATTTATTTCCTTCTGAGCATGTGCAGAAGCCGACTTCCGGCACCGTGCATGTGGTCGCCATCTTTTCTTTGGCTTTTTAAAAAATTTTTTGTTACTGCGCATGCGCGCGCACGCGCCCATGAGGCACGCCCACGCAGCACGGGAGGGAGCGAACCGGCAGCGAGGTAAGTTGGAACCCACCCCTGGTGTATATATAAGTATGTGTACTGTGATAGTAGTCTAACTATCATTGTAGAGAAATTGAACAATGAATTAACCTATCTATCCATTACTAAAACTATCCACATACAAAACCATCTACATAAAGACAAAATCAAATATTGTACTATTAAAATCTTCTAATATTTGTTTTGAAAAGAAGTAATTTGAACCACAGATTTGTTGTTAATCATTAGAGTTATATCCTGAATGTGAATTAACACATAAAGTATATAAGCAATATATGATGTTGGATCCAATCTTCATCAGAAGCAAATGCAAGCTAATTAAAGATTGCATTATCCTAAGTGAGTTAATCTAGATTTTGAGAACTTCAGGAGAGGGCCTTCTTGTGATCCCATTTGTACATTAAATAGGAAATAGTCTATTAAAATTCTTGATATACAGGATTAGAAGTTCAGAGCATTGTGGCTGTGCTATTTGTTAGGACTCTGTCCAAACGGTTGGGTTGGTTAATATAAACAAGCCACAAATCACTGTTTATATGTATATATGTAATATTGCTTTAAATGCATTGGTGCATTCTGACTGGCAGTAACGGCCATAAGAGGGAGCTAGAGAACATGGTTAGTTCTCTCTCTTTTGCTGATTCATTGCTGAGTGACTTCGTGTCTAAAAGTAAGCTCTGTGTGTAGCTAGCTATCTGTGATAGTAGAGAATCTTTGTTTGATGATTAAGACAAAGAAAGGCTGGTAAGAAGACTGCTGTACTTCTGAATACTGACTGATAGAACGTGTATGATTCGGACTGTTATTTGGACTGTGCTATCTCTTTAAGTAAACTACTTTTATACACTTTAACGTATCTGTGTATTGACTGAATCATTACTCATATCTACTGCAACATTACGGTGAACTGTGCAAACCTTCAGGGCCCAGAGGTTACTCTGCACAATTCCTTAACACTATTGCACTCAGTTGCCTTAATCATTGCGTTGGATGGCAGGATGGCTCTGCATTCTAACCACAAGCTAATTCTGCCAGCAGTTCAGCAGTTCGAATCTCACCGGCTCAAGGTTGACTCAGCCTTCCATCCTTCCAAGATTGGTAAAATGAAGACCCACATTGTTGGGGGCAATATGCTGACTCTGTACACAGCTTAGAGAGGGCTGTAAAGCACTGTGAAGCGATATATAAGTCTAAGCACTATTGCTATTGTCAGGCAATGCAGATTCCCTTGGCTGAGAATCAGAGCTGAGCACCCCACTTCTTGAGTTGGTCACGACTGGAGAGGTGAAACCTTTAAAACTTTAATAGTTACGGTATGTGACATATGGTAAGAAATTCTTATAGCTGATGATTTTGTTGTAGTTGATAATTCGGATGGAATTGCAATGTATGTTTATATTTTACATATCAGATTTTAATCACTGAAGTTCATTATATTTTCCAGATCTTCATCTTTTACAAAATGACATAATTGGTGTAACAAAAGAAGCTGCAATAAAACAGTCATAGCCATGAATGATGTTAAACTTGATATAGAATTCTTATAATCAGACTGAAATTATTTAGTAACCAAGAAGTAAACTTACAATCATAAAGTGCTGATAAATCATATTTTAATATCTTATTTGTATTATCTAAGAATGTGTCAAGAACATGAAAACATAAAATTCTTTTCTTTCCACAGGGCGTGATAATGCATGTGAGAAAACATCATACATGTTCCTGAGAAAAGAGCTTCCTGTGCGACTTGCTAATACAATGAGAGAAGTAAATTTGTTGCCTGACAACTTGTTGAATAGGCCTTCTGTTAAGCTAGTACAAAGTTGGTAAGTGCTCATTAAAATAAGAGCAATCAAATAAACATGAGTTGCACAACAAAAATTAGTTCTAGCATACTGTATTTGCTTATAATTAATTCAGTAGCTGTGTTTCTGCTCTGTTCTGTACTTGCCTTGACTAGGCCTTCCCATGTGCATTTGGGAAGAGCCGCGGTGGCGCAGTGGTTAGAGTGCAGTACTGCAGGCTACTTCTGCTGATCACCAGCTGCCAGCAGTTTGGCAGATCGAATCTCACCAGGCTCAAGGTTGACTCAGCCTTCCATTCTTCCGAGGTCGGTAAAAATGAGGACCCAGATTGTTGGGGGCAATATGCTGACTCTGTAAACCGCTTAGAGAGGGCTGTAAAGCACTATGAAGCGGTATATAAGTCTAAGTGCTATTGCTATTGCTATTTTTACTTCTTTCCTTTTAGGAAAGCTCAATTCCCTTTTTTCCTGGCCTTATTTGTAGAAACTATTCCTTGTTTTTACTGTTCCCCTCATTTTCTAACTGTTTTTTTAATCTGCTACAACACATTTAAAATAATTTTGTGTATATGTATCAACATGGATGCATGGATGTATTAATTATGTAATTTTATAGTATAAGACTAAGATTATCCTTTGCCACTGAAGATAATTTATATTATGTTAAGTTGACCTTTATTTAAAAAATTATTTTCCTATATAAGTCCTTGCTTAATGACTGGTAACATAACAATTGTCCAGCTTAATAGCCTTGGAAAGGATGCTTTAAGGCCTGTAAAGCACTTCCGACCATCACAAAGCATGTGCACACACAAACCACATGTCATGTGAGTGTGATGTGGATGCTTGACAACCTGTTCATAGTTATGGGCATTACCAACATTCAAATCATGTGATAACGCTCATGTTATAGCGCTCTCTATTACAGAATAGTATACAAATAATATTGGAAATATTGGTGTCTCATATTGCAAAATTATGATAGCTATGATTGTTATCTTGGTTAACTTCTGTGTAAAAAAAAATCACCCCAATCTGGATACTTGTGTTATGCCTTATTTGCATTGAAAAATTGTTCTATCCATCAGAACCTTCCATTTCTCCTCCTCTATGTTGACTACTTTTCTCAGCAAAAAGTTGTCAATCCTTAGGGTGTACATTTACAGCTTTACTAACTTCTGGGGGAAGCTGAATTTTTTATTTCTTTTCCAAAAATAATTTTATTAAATCAGAATCATAGGGCTGGGAGGGACCTTGGAGGTCTTCTAGTCAAACCCCTATTACAATTCCAGGAGACAAGCTGTTCCATTGAATGATTGTTCTCACTGTCAGGAAATTTCTCGTTAGTTCCAGGTTGGATCTGTCTTTAATGAACTTCCACCTATTGCTTCTTGTCCTGTCCTCCGGTACTTTGGAGATTAAGTCAACCCCCTCTTCCCTGTGACAACCCCTCAAGTACTGAAAGACAGCTATCGTGTCATCCCTAGACATACCTAGTTTCCTTAACTGTTCATCATGCAGTTTAGCCTTCAGACCCCTTATCATCTCTTCACTCTTTGTAGTATCTTTGTAGTATTTCAACATCTTTTGTATTGTGGCAACAAGAACTAAATGCAGTATGCCAAGTGTGGCCTTAGTAGTGCAGTATACAGCACTTACTATCTTCTTGTAATCTTGATGCTAACCCTCTGTTTATGCAGCCTAACACTGCATTGGCTTTTTGACAGCTGCATCATACTGCTGACTAATATTTAAATGGTGGTTGTGGCTTGGCAGCCTGGCAGGAGAGAGGGGAACTGTGCCACGTGAGTGGTGGGCCGGGGCACATGTGTGCGCAGCTCAACTTGCACAAGTTGAACTGTGCGTGTGCACATGTGACGGCTGGTTGTGAATAGGAAAAAGCCTGGGGATTGGGGACCCCTGCACTAGGACACCTAAATCCCTCTAATGTTGAGCCAGGTACCACCTATTCTATACCTGTGCATTTGAATTTTCCTTTCTAAGTGCAGGACCATTCTCACTACTGAACTGCATCTTGTTGGATAGAATCCAGTGTTCAAGTCTTTCAAGACTCTTCTAAATCTTGAGTCTACCTGCTAGAGTGTTAGCAATTTCCCCCCAGGTTGGTGTCTGCAAATTTAATATGCAAATATCAAATATGTTATTCTTCTATGTTTCAGGTATATGCAGAGCTTTCTTGAGCTTTTAGAGTATGAAAATAAAAGTCCTGAAGATCCACATGTTTTAGATAAGTAAGTAAAGAAAGGTGTTTAAACATAAATCAGTATGTTGAACTTGCTGAGTTTAGTCTTGTAGTTCAGAAAGCTTACAATACTTCAATGAGTACTTTTGAATTTTTTAATTAATTTTTTAATTGTAATTTTAATTATTGTATTAGAACAAATTATGCAATACTGGTGTGTTTCTAATTAGGAGCTTGATCTTGTTTAAAACAGAGAAATCAATATTGCAGTTTCAGGTGAAATTACCTCAGAAAGACATAAGAACTAGATTGAGTTTAATAAATAAAAATTGAACAAATAAATATAAGAATATCTTGAAACTATTTGTTTTCCCTTCTTGAGCTAAAGCTTTCAATGAGCATAGCATTAACTAGTTTGGATAAGTTTAATTCAAAGAGCATAGATAAGACTAAGCATAAGCACAAACTGCTGCAAGCCAAATGTCTTTGTGAAAAACATTATCTACTAAGAGTGGGTTTTCCATACTTGGGCTTTGAAAGTATGTCATAAAAATCAGGTGATCCAGTTTTATTGCCATGTATCATATTCCTATTTGGCATATCTCTGTTTTTTAGAAAAAAGTATCTTTTAAATTCATGTTTTCTGTACTTCTACCCTGTTTCCCCCAAAATAAGACAACCCCTGATAATAAGCCCAATTGGGCTTTTGAGTGCATGGCAATAAGGCCAAGTGCTTATTTCAGGGTTCAAAAAAATATAAGACAGGGTCTTATTTTTGGGGAAACACGGTATTTTCTTAATTTGAAGCATTGAAGTAAAAAATTGGACTTCTTTTGGCATTATCAAATCCTCATAGAATCAGCAGGTTCTAATCTAAGTCTTTAAGCATTAAGTAATTTTCAAGAAGGGGTGCTTTTCCAATCAGCAAGCCAAGTGAGTAGTTTAAATACTCAATATAAAGTTTTGGGGTTTAGTATTACTGTTCAGATTTTTCAGTTGTTATTCGTAGAGTAATAAATCATTTGAAAACTGCATGAGGAATTTTCAACCTTACTTAAGCTGCACTGATTAGATGAAGAAAAAGGCAAGTAAGGAATCTTAGAAAGCGATACTGTCTTGCAATCAGAAATATATGCTAGAAAAGTACCTGCAAGGAAAATTGATACGATTTTATTACTGGATAGAAAAGTTTATATTTACATTTCTTCACTCCTCCAAGCAAAAAGAAATTTCTGATAGGAGAAGTGAAACTTAAAGTTAGCTTTACGTGGTTTTTTTTAAAAAAGAAAGCTTAGAGTTTGATGAATAAAGGCTGTTGGGTCCAATACTATGTTGTATGGTATTAACATTTACTGTTCATTCGATGTTAAGATAATTTGAGAAAACAAAGTTACTAATACTAATCAGAATGCTCATATACAGAATGCTCATGTACTCTTGACTGTATTTATGAATTATACCAGTAACAGCTAATAATTACCCAGGATTATGGCTATCTGTATATTGAAATTGTCATTTTTCATGTAATATAAGTAGATAATGTAATCATTTGTCCATTATTCTCTAGCCATCATGTTTCTAACAATGAACTTATCCAGCTTCATTTAGTGAAAATGTAGATCTGATCTGCTAACTGTAGACTCTGATCATTTTATCCTTTTGCATACAGTTTTTCTTCTACATTTCTTTTTTTAAAATTGCCTGAAACATTGTTAGTTTCCAGCTACAATTTGTAGACATTATTAACAATTCAAATTTTCAAAATTCAAAACTAGTTTGAACTAATAGTGGTTGGCCCAAAATTACTAAAATAAATCTTATACTAATAATGTGTAAGTCTGAAAATGCTCAATAATTACCTAACAGCTATCCCAAAATTGCTGTGCAAACTACCGTATTTTTCGCTCCATAAGACACACTTCTTTTCCCCCAGAAGTGGGTGGAAATGCTGGTGCATGTTTTGGAGCGAATATCGCGGCCAGGCCGCGGCAGCGGGATCCTTTTACAGTGCTGAACCCCGCTGGAGTGCAGGAGTCAATAGGCAGAGCTGGCACATGAGAGGACACCTATCTGTGGTCCTCTCAGGCTCTGCCTCCTGCCCTCACTACACTGCTGCTCCATATTCGGCGCTCCATATGCACACTGAGACGGCGCTCCAGATTCATATATTTTTTTCTTCATTTCCTTCTCAAAACCTAGGTGTGTCTTATTTTCCGGTGCGTCTTATGGAGCGAAAAATATGGTATATGGCCGTGATGGCGAACCTATGTCATGCATGCCACAGGTGGCACGCGGAGCCATATCTGAGGGCATGCTCGCTGGCCAGCTGATTTTCGGCCTTCCAGAGGGCAGGGGCAGGCCGTTTTCGCCCTCCCCAGACTTCCGGAAAGCCTCCAGAGCCTGTGGATGGTGAAAAACGGGCCCAATGGGCCTACTGGAAGTTCGTTTCTGAACTTCCGGTAGGCCCGTTGGGCCCGTTTTTCGCCATCCACAGGCTCCGGAGGCTTTCCTGAAGCCTGGGGAGGGCGAAAAACGGCCCAATGTGTCTACCGGAAGTCCGGAGGCTTCAGTGAGGCCTGCGCGCATGCGTGGGGGGGGGCAGCACGGGGGGGGTTGTGCGGGGGAGGGCATTGCATTATGGGTGTGGGCACGCATGCACGTGCTATTGCATGCACACGCGCCCTTTTGGCACCTGAGCAAAAAGAGGTTCGCCATCACTGGTATATGGTTTATCTATGGAGATTCTCAGTTATCCAGGTCATGGTTGTCCCAAAGGTGCTTTTTGTTGGAAGCAACTGGACTTTCTTGTTTTTTCTTCGAAGACGTTTTGCTTCTCATGCAAGAAGCTTCTTCAGTTCTGACTGGATGGTGATGAATTGAAGGATTTATATTCCTTACAGACAGCTGGTCATTTGCATTCTTTTATAGAGTCCTTAAAACCACTTGAAGGTTTATCTGTTTCCTCAGGGTCACCTGAATAGTACAAATGGGTGTGGAGCCTTCTTGGCTGCAGGATGTTTTCTGCCCTGTGTCCCTTCCCTGTTGAAGACAGGTGCAGGCTGTTGGGGATGAGTCTGTGTTGTCTGCATTTCAAACTGAAGTGCAAATAGTTCCTGTAATCTGTCATTTTTTTTAGAAAATCTGTTCATACTATTCATCCTAAAGTGCACAGCTAAAAGTCTGTGGACTCTCTAAAAGAATGCAAATGACCAGCTGTGTGCAAGGAATATAAATCCTTCCATTCCCCACTATCCAGTCAGAGCTGAAGAAGCTTCTTGCATGAGAAGCGAACGTCTTCAAAGAAAAAACAAGAAAGTACAGTTGTTTCCTGAAAAAAGCACCTTTGGGACATATATGGTATATCATTTTTATTTTAGAACTATAGTGCAACAAGAATATCATTTTTAATTCTACAACTATTGCACAATAGAAGTTTTCATTAACATACTGGACAACTTTGTTCAAACTTTTCTTTCAACAAACTTTATGGTTCTGAATTGTGAATGAATGTTTTGAAGCTGTTACCAGTATCTAAAATGTGAAAATAACAGTAACTATAATATTTTTGTTTCTATTTTTTTTTCTCTGCAGCTTTTTAGATATCTTAATTAAAGTCAGGAATCGACACAATGATGTTGTTCCTACCATGGCCCAAGGAGTTATTGAATACAAAGAAAAGTATGGATTTGATCCTTTTGTGAGCAGTAATATTCAATATTTTTTAGATAGATTCTATACCAATCGCATCTCATTTCGCATGCTTATTAATCAGCACAGTAAGTATCTATTTAATTGTAAGAAAATAAATTGGTCTTTTGCAGCAAAAAAAGGATATATGCCTGTAGTGAAAACATATTTTTAAATAATGTGATTTTTAACATACATTATTTATATCTTTGTTATTCAAAATTTCATTTCACTGTATATAGTTGCCTTTCCTCCTCTCCTTCTCATTTGAAATTTGTGAAATAGTTTAGCACTAGAGAGAGGGGGGATAATTGGCTAAAGAATATACAGAGTATAATAAGCAATTGGGCCTGGATCTCCCACATTCTAGTTGAACATGCTACAAACTATCCTGCCCTGACTTCGTTTAATACAGGCTAACAAAGTAATTAGCATTTGGAATTATTTATTGAATTTGTGTCTTTTTCGTAGGCTTACTGCAGTTCTGCACAATTTATCATTAGAGATGAAAAAATATGAATGTTTAATGGACAAAAAACCATTGGGAGTAGGAGGGGATTTTGGATTTTATTTGGCAGAAAGAGAAAGGCATATCAGTCAAAATTAATAGGAAATATCCCAACAGCTTTTCCAGGTTTTTTTCCCCTCCAACTTCTCAGGAGAAATGAAACTGGTGAGAAATCTAGAAAATAACCTTGGAAAATACCTGAGCAATAGACGACGGTATATAGAAAAATTGTCAAAGGTATATTGATTTCAGGACCTGTTGCCAGGAAAACTGAAAAAAAGAGATGTATACCGTATTTTTCGGAGTATAAGACACACCTTTTTCCCCCCTAAAAGAAGCTGAAAATTTGGGTGCGTCTTCTACTCCGAATGTAGCTTTTTCGAAGCTTTTTTTTCAGCCCTAACGAGGTGCTAACAGTGAAGCGATCTTGGTGCTAACAGTGAAGCCTCCCTCTGAAGAAGGCTTTTTCCAGCCCTAAGTCTTTGCAGGCTTTTTTCATTGCTACTCCCTCCGAAGAAGGTTTTTTCAGCCCTAAGTCTTTGCAGGCTTTTGTCATTGCTACTCCCTCCGAAAAAGGTTTTTTCAGCCCTAAGTCTTTGTAGGCTTTTTTCATTGCTACTCCCTCCGAAGGTTTTTCAGCCCTAAGTCTTTGCAGGCTTTTTTCATTGCTACTCCCTCCGAAGAAGGTTTTTTTAAGCCCTAACCAGGGGATAAAATAATGTGCTGAAGCTGACCAGACTAAGGACGCTAGCCAGATGAATACCTGGTAGGCAGATTTTTTTTCCTTATTTTCTCCGAAAATAAGGAGAAAATAATTATACTCCGAAAAATACGGTAATTAATGTCCTTGCTTGTTTGGCAAGGAATAGTTGCTTCAGCTTGTATATTAGGCAGAAAGCACTGGCATTTATGGTATCTCCAAGTCACAGTAATTGCCAAGGCTCAGTGCTCAGGAGGCTTATTTTTTTAAAAAAAATCTAAGCAAGGTTCATTTGAATTGCATACTATTTATCAGTTAAGGAAATCAGATTTGCATTATTTGTCATTGTGCTAGTGCTAGTTTCCCCCCCCCAGCCCAGTTTAAAAACATACCAGCGGAACCATTTTTAAAACTGCAGTAAAAATATTATGATTCATCTAACATGGTGCTATTTCACAGATTTAATTTTGAAATTAGTATTGAAATTATTCTGCACTAATTATCCACTTGGTCAGGTTTGCTTTGATGATGGCATATTTTAAACTTATTCAACAGCTATAAATAAGTTACAGAAAAATGTGTTTCTTGCTCAGTTATTTTCAGGATGTTTTTTCTTTGTATACATGTGTAAAGAATGTACACTGTACATACCATTCCATTGCATAAAGTTTGCAAATTTGATTTAATATAAGTGCAGTATATTTGGATACGCTTCTCAAGAAGCAGCTAATATTTAAATTACCAAGACTGATGAAATAAACTGAAGGATATTACTTAACTCTATTTCTATAGTGTCATATTTCTAAAGGACTCATGGCAGTGCACAATTAAAATTACATTTAAAAAAATAAACATAAATAAAAACCAGCATAATGACATCTAACCACAGATTTAAAATTGATATAAACCATCCCACTCGGTTAGACAGCAAAAGAAACTCCTGAGATAATCTTTTACCAATAGTATAACTTTACTGAAGATTCCATGTAGTTACAGAAGTAGAAAAGCCAGTTCTAATTTTCCCGCAAAAACAGCATAGGCAAACTTTTCCTTTGTACCTGGACCTTTGTCCATTGTCCACTAATCATTTGCATTCACTTTGTTTTGGGAACTATCTGACTGCCTCAGACTGTTCCAGCTGAATGACCTTATAGTGTTAGGTCTGTCTCAGGCTTTCAGCTGGCTTACTTGCATTCCTCATTTTCCTCCCAAACCTCCCTTACATTCCAATGTCTTCCCTCCCCCCTCCCGTTAACAGTTGTTTGGTTGCAAGCGAAGCTGCGTAGCAAGTCAACCATTATATGCTGTCCCTCCAGAAGGAAGATTAATCCTACAAGGAAACAAACACACACATATTATTACACCATGATACCTCTGCACAGGCTTGCCTACCAGGGTCGGTCTGGATACCTAGTGTGGAACCTCTGAATGAGGGGGCATGGACATTCGTTGCCGTCACCCATTCTGCCTCTGCCAAGTGAAACCCTTCCATAAGACTAGGTACTGCAACTTCCCCTTGTAACACTAAGAGTCAAGGATCTCCTTGACCTCGAAATGTTTTTCTCCATCTACCCATATGGGCGGGAGGAAGCAGCTTAACGGCTGGCCTCAGTGGTGAACCTCAGGGCTTAAACTACAGTGAAACACTGGGTGAATGAGCCTGAGGGTTTTTGGCAATTCCCATTCCACTGTCACCATATTCACAATCCGCTTCTTGCGGGGCTGCCCCAACTGTAGGAACTGTGGACAGGTACACCTCGTCTCCTATTCTAAACTCATTCTGAGGTGCTCTCTTCTTGACAGCCTGCCTTTCTGCACCTCCCTTGAATGCTTTGCACACACTACGGGCCAGATGGCTTTCCAAGTACTTATCTACTCAGCCAACAAAGTCGACGAAGGTGTCTCTTGAGGTAGCTCTGGCATAGGCACAAATTCCGCACAGGTTGGCCACTCGAAAGGGGATAAACTCCGTGCTCCTCCAAGACTGCATTTCGTATGTTCACAAGTCCCATTCGTTAGAGGATGATGGGTGCAACTAAGACCCTGAGAGGAGCCTAACACGCTCAGGACCTCACGCCAAAACTTTGATTGAATTGCACCCCCAATCTGAAATTATGCATTTTGGAATGCCATGTAGCTGGTACATGTGCTGTACGAAGAGTTTAGTGAGGGACCGAGCAGAAGGGATCATAGGGCACACCACAAAATGGCCTTGCTTAGAGAATAAGTCCGTAATGACCCAAATCACAGTATTTCCAGCACTGTCCAGCAATTCCACAATAAAGTCCATAGATATCTCCCTCCAGGCAGCCATGAGGCTGGCCACAGTCTGCAATAGTCCTAGAGGCTTGCCAGGCAGTCTCTTAGCCAAAGCACACACAGGACAACTGGCTAGATAGGCTTCTATGTCCTTCATCCGTAGCCACCAAAATTGCCTTTTTATGAGGTAAAGGGTTTTCATGAATCCAAAATGCCCTGCCGCCTTCACATCATGGCTCCGCTGCAATACTAAGGTCCTCTGGCTCTATAGTTTGCTCCCCATCCATGCCAGGCTGTCCCTTAAGGACAACTTGTCTTTGTGTTGTTGGAACCACTCATCTCCGACCAAGGCTTCTTTTAGGGGTCATGTTAGGTCCTTAGTCAGCTGTGATGATGATTTTTCCTCCTGTCTCGTGAGGGCTGGTGCTGCTACTTGTTTGGAGGGAATGAAGGAGGAGGAATGGCAAAGCCCGCTGTGGCCGCCAGCTGTGCCAGGGCCGCTGGTGCTGCCGGCTGAAGAATAGGAGGAGAAGTAGTAGCCAGGACTGCCGGGGCTCTCACGACTCCTGGTCGTCTGGAAGCAGCCGTGACTGCTAGCATTGCTGCAGCACAAATCTCCATCCCTCCAAACTTCTTCCTCAACTGTTCCACAGTGATCAGGAGCTTCCACTCAGTGGGGTCATCCCATTCAGCTAGCCATCTCGCTTTCCACTTGCCGCCTCGGACCACATTGACCCCAGAAGGGAGAAGGGGGTCTTCACCCTCCACTGCATTGCCCACATTTGTTGCCCAGCATGTCTTTAGCCCCTGGTATGGGCATCCCTCACTTGCTACTTTGTGGCCATGGCCGGCTGCTCAGACTTCTCAGTCTTTGGTTTCGGACACAAGCCGTCTGGCTACACTCCTGCTCCGGCCTGAAGTGGTGCTGGCTCTTCCTCAGCTGGGGCCTCTCTCAGCTTCTTCTTCTGTTCTAAGTCTTTGCTCGTAGCCAACATCTTGGGGCTGACCTCCTGGTGGGATCCAGCTAGGCTATTTCTATGAGATGTGGCTTAATGTCAACCGCCCCACCAGGTTAGACAGCAAAATAAACTTCTGGGACATTTTTTTACCAAGAGTATAACTTTACTGAAGATTCCATGTAGTTACAGAAGTAGAAAAGCTAGTTCTAACATTTCCCCCTGAAAACAGCATAGGTAAACTTTTCCTTTGTTCCCTGGACCTCCCACTGTCCACCAATCATTTGCATTCACTTTGTTTTGGGAATGATCTGACTGCCTCAGACTGTCCCAGCCGAATCACCTTGTAGTGTTAGGTCTGTCTCAGGCTTTCAGCCGGCTTACTTGCATTTCTCATTTCCCTCCCAAACCTTCCTTACATTCCAATGCCTTCCCTCCCCCCTTCCATTACAGTTGTCTGGTTGCAAGTGAAGCTGCGTGACTGACGAGTTAACCATGACAGGTAGCCAATGATGAAATGTCATTCCAGATGTCTTCTGAATCATTGTTTTTAAAGCCTTTGGTTCAGTTCTTGAATCTTCACTAATGATTATCATGTTTAGATATGTGATATCGCTTCCTTTAAATACTTGCTCCTTTGTGTGTTTTAACTAGTGCATTTTTATGCACTTATGATGCACTTATGATGCATCATAAGAAACTAATTTAGTCTTTTACTATTAGCTGCTACCTGTTCAAGTAGCCAAATTTAAATCTTTAATTGATATTTTAGAATGTGGGAGATTACTTTGGCTGAATTAAAAAAAAATTGGTAATATTGGGATGCATTTAAGCCTGAGCTATAGATATTCTCTTCTATCAGAATTGGATATGATATTCATCTTATTAATAATTCTTTTTCTAAGAATTGATTCTCATTTGTAGAAATTTAATTTTGGATATAGATACTGAATATGGATGTTTTAATTGTTTGTATTTCTAAAGAACACACATGTATGTTGGGATTTGTATATTCTGAATTAACATTTCTGAGCATTCTTTGTGTGTGTGTGCATATGTGTCCTATCCATCATAGGTTGACTAAATGAATAAATAATTTATCCTTAATAGCATAAATAAATAAAGCTGCCCTCTCTGCAGTTCCAAGTATGGATCAGGAAATATTTGAATAGGGCAATGTGAATTCATGCATGCACATTCTGAAACAAATGCCACTGAATTTAATGATACTGGGCCCACCTATGTTGACATTTTTCAATAGACAGCTTAATCAATCTTAATCGAATTATCATCATGACTTAGCAATAATAAATGGCTTTAAGTGAATACATTTAGATTTCCAGCCCAACTTTCCAAAACTGCCCTACCTAAGCCACGGACAGGAAGGCATGGCATTAAAGTAGAAGAGGGAATAAAGAAAGATAATATTGAAGAAATGATGGGATAGAAACATTAAAGAAGGAATGCTAAAGGAGGGACAAAATGAAATATGAATTACAAAAATTAAAATAATGTCGAAGAAACAGTGGTGGATAACAGTACAGTTATCAGTCACCCTGGAGGGGTGACGAAGAAAGGAGGGATCCCTTGCTGATCACGGAAGAGCAGCGGCATGCAAAATGCATGCAAAATCTACAAAAGAATTAGTTTGTGGAGGGTGCCCAGTAAGGTGTTTGCAATATTTTGATTGAAAAAGTTTAAGAGGTGATGCAGAGAGATATATGTGAAGTGTAACATTATTCTGGACAGGGACCATACAGATCAAGTTTTGTTTTTAGCAAATTATATTAATATTTTCTGCCAGCTTATAGTAGAGTAGAGTATATAGTTTGCCGTATGTTTGTTTACTTAGAGAAAGCATTTGATAAATTATTTTTGATTTCTGGAATAAATATGAACTTGAAAGTTGGTTGCTGAATGCAATAAGAGTGATAATGGAATAAAACACATAAAAATAAATGGAATGGTCAACATTCTGCAGAGAATAAGGCAAGGATTGGTGGTATCCCCATGTTTATGTATAAATGAATAAGGAAGCTTGGGGTGATATTAGAAGTGTATGTGGATGATGCCATTATTTGGCTGAGAATCTGAATGATTTGGCATGAACGTTAGCTAGAGGACATAATTTTATTGCCTCTATGAAGGATTCATGTGGAGATAGTGGTGTGGAGCAAAGAAAAAAGTTGAACAAAAAGGCAGTGTGTGATGCTGTATATAACTCAGGGGAAAGCTGTTTCCTTTTCTCATGCTTTAATTTCTTTGCCTTACTATTTCTTACTCTTTTTTCTGTACTCTTGCTTACCCCCCCAAAGGGAATAGCATGATCGGTATGTATGTATGTACTCAGGTAATTGTAGGTTGTCTTACCCTCCCAAGTGGAAATTAAGTAGGTCATAACTATACCAGTTTTATGAACTTAAGTAGGTTTGATCTGAAGGCTGCTTATTAAGATGTTCTGTAGGACCATTTTATTTTAAAAACAGAAATATAAGGGTTAAATGGTATTTAATAAAAAACAGCATTGGCAAAGCCATGTGAGACTTGTGCTGCTTGACATAAAATAATGATTTCAGAATTTTTCGTTACGTTTGCATAAAGCCAATCTTAATATGTTAGGTTGACTACCTGTATAAATTAAATCACAGAGATAGGTAACAGATACAACTTTTAAAAGGTGTGCATTTATTGTAATTATGTACTCTATGTTTAGTATTAAATACTTTTCCATCTCTAGTTTTATTGATATTTAATTTAATTTAATTTAATTTAACATTTAATTCTTTTAAAATTTATCAAGTTGTCTTGGGCACTGTATAGATTACAGAGCAATTCTCTACAGGTCTACTAAGAAACAAGATCCACAGAAGCTTTCTCTAAGTCTTTCCTTATGCTAAATCTCAAAACCAAGAGATTGTGAATGTTTTTGAGGAGCATAGGGACATTTCATAGGATTGTTCATGACATGTTTAAAAGATTGAGTAAAGGGGATCCACTCAATACAACATGCAATTAGGCTAATCCGTAATGTAGTACATTGTATGCAGGAATTAAAAGTCTAAGTAGTACTACTGAAGAAAGAAGCATGGTAGTTAAATTTATATTTACCGACAAAGAAATAAAAGGAGACTAGTATAGATCTATTTCAAGCTATTTAGCTTTCGTCAGCTAGCCATACCCTTCTGAGATTCGAACCCGGGCTACTTACATATTAGGTAGATGTATTAACCTCTAAGCCAGGCATCCTCAAACAACGGCCCGCCGACGCAATCTATCTGGCCCGTACACAGTGGTAATTAAGCCCCGCCCCCTGCCCTTCCCAGCCGTCGCCCTTCCAGCCCATGGGGTTCTGCTCACTGCTAAGGTAAGGCTGAAGGGTGAGGGCCAGCTGGCGAAGGGGCGATGCTGGCAGCGCAGCCACGTGGTCCCTGGTTGCCCCCAGCAGCTGTGCTGTGGAGATTCCGGGTGGAGATCTGGGCTGGGGGAGGGGCTGAGCACCCTCAGCCTCACCTTCCAGACCGCAGAGCTTGCAAAGCTCACCACGGCTGCCTGCAAACGACAAGGGAGGGAGACACGCTCCGCGCCCACTACGCTTGGGCGGAAGAGAACAGTGGGGGCTGATCTTGCGGGGTGGGGGCCATCTCCCAAGCCTGGCCTTCTCCCTTGTCGGTGGGGCCAAGAGAAAGAAGGGGGTGGCATGGGGAAGCGCTCCCCTCCCCCACCGAGTGCCGAGCACAACAGCCCGGGGGGGGGGTGATGGCTCGGCAGAAGTGCCCCCATTGGCGAGTTGGATGGCGGAGAGGAGTGGCCTGGCTCTTGCAGCGGAACGCTGTTCGCTGTCTTTGAGACGCACCGCTTTCTGCTTCCTGCTTCCTGTGCCTTCCCCAGGCAGCGATGGCTGGGGCCGTGAGGGGGGAGCAGAGGCGTCAGGGCTGCTTCCCTCCGTCAGCAAGCCGGGCCTGGAGGAGTGTGGAGAGTTGCGGGCGAGCGCTGGAGGGTCAGAAGACGCGCTCCGACATCGCCCCAACACGCGTTTCCAGCACGCGCTCCTCTGTCTCGAAGTAGGATTGAGTAGGGGGAAGGGAACAGCACAGTGAAAGCTAGCACGCTTCACAATGGGGGAGACTGGATCCCCTCTTTGTCTGGGAGCCCATTCCCTGCCCCACTTGTCCCTGTCATCTCTCTCTCTCTCCCTCCCTCTCTCTCTCTCTCTCTCTCTCCCTCACCAGTCTCTCTCTCTCTCCCACCAGTCAGGCGGAGAGAGACAGATTAGGCTCGATTCGGCCCTCGCCAAAGACGCTCACCCATCAGCCAGTCTCCGTGTGTGTGTGTGTGTGTGTGTGTGTCTCACACTCTCTCACTCCCTGTCTCTGTGTCTCTTCTCACTCGGAAAGCCCTGCGTGCTTTTCGCTACCCGTTTTTCTTTCTTCCTTTTGGAAATCCGGCCTTGCTGAGGAATGAGCGGCAGAGGCTTCCCTCCTCCTCCCCCTCCCCCTCCTACTCCTCTCGTGCACACCCTCCCACAGCCGGCCAGGGGGTCGCGAGAGGAGGAGGGGGAGGAGAAAAGCCTCCACCGTTCATTCCTCAGCAAGGCCGGATTTCCAAAAGGAAGAAAAAAAAACGGGTAGTGAAAAGCACGCAGGGCTTTCCGAGTGAGAAGAGAGACAGAGACAGGGAGCGAGACACACACACACACACAAAGAGAGACACGGGGGGGGGAGAGAGGGAGGGAGAGAGAGAGAAAAAGAAAGATGAGAGAAAGAGATGGGAGGGAGGGAGAGGGAGACAGAGAGAAAAAGATGAGAGAAAGAGAGATGAGAGGGAGTGTTTAAGGTTGCAGACCCCTGAGCCAGGAGACGGGACAATAAGAAGCAATGGAATCTCTTCAAGTCTTTAAAGAACGAACAGATTTGTTTCATGTTTCAGAACCAGTGAGTTCATATTATGAGGAAGGGGTTTATATGAGGACTGTGCTAATCACAAAGCCTTTCGGCTTTCAATAAAATAAAAGATGCCACTAAACTCCTTCTGAAATAAGGTGATCCAGTCTATGTCTCACTCAAGATCAGGATTTTTATGGGCTTTGCTGTGGGAGGTTTTATCTCCACTCCCTTCCCAGGTATTTGAATATCTGCAATGATGCAATCTCGCCCATGTTTTTATATGAATAGTTCAGTCCTGCAAATGCTTTTATAGAAGCTGCATTAGCTTTTGGGTCCTTCTGAATATTTTTGCCATGGAGCAGTTCACCAAAGGTGACTCTTGGTGGCACACAACAGTGAGATAAAACTATATAAAAACTATAGATGTAAAACATAAAAATCCATATCAATAAATAAATTGGCCATACCCACCCAGTCACATGACCACCTAGCCACGCCCACCCAGCCGGTCAACAGTCTGAGGGACCATGAATTGGCCCCCTGTTTAAAAAGTCTGAGGACCCCTGCTCTAAGCCATGGGCTCTCCTCACTTTATCAGCTATACCAGGGGAGAGATTAAGTGTTTTTTATCAGGGCAACCTGGTCTACCCAAATATGGGACAGAGCATACTGCTTCCACTTTCGCCTTTCAGTCCCAATCCAGGAGCCTTTGCAGGCAGTCACTTTCGCGACTATTTTTGTGTTAAATTTATATTTACCGACAAAGAAATAAAGGGAGATTAGTATAGATCTATTTCAATCTATCCCCTGGTATAGCCGACAAAGTGAGGAGACCCCATGGCTTAGAGGTTAATACATCTACCTAATATGTAAGTAGTCCGGGTTTGAATCCCAGAAGGGTATGGCTAATCGACAAGAGCTAAATAGCTTGAAATAGATCTATACTAGTCTCCCTTTATTTCTTTGTCGGTAAGTATAAATTTAACAAAAATAGTTTGCCGCGAAAGCGACTGCCTGCGAAGGCTCCTGGATTGGGGCTGAAAGGCAAAAGCGGAAGCAGTATTCGCTGTCCCATATTTGGGTAGACCAGGTTGCCCTGATAAAAAACACTTAAGCATAGTAGTTGTTACTAGTGTACATTTTGTCTGTACCAGGATTTCTTCGCAATCATTGGAAATACATTTTTAATATTAATAATTTATTAATGGTAATATTTACTTTATGAAGGATTTTGACAAGGTTTGTTTTTCCTTTGCATGGAATAGAAGGTATAATTTTTTATTCTTTAAAAAATAATAGTATTTCAATTGATTCTGTCTTTTTATCTTCATAGCACTGCTTTTTGGTGGCGTCACCAATCCTGCTCATCCAAAACATATTGGGAGCATTGATCCTACTTGTAATGTGGCTGATGTAGTAGAAGGTAAAAGTAAAAATGGCTTTTCCGGCAGGCCTGGGGCCAATAATTGATTGATTGGCCCATGTATGTTTGTGTGAATGTTTTATTTTAATATTTATGTATTTTTAATTTTTTTTTCTATTGTTGTCTTTTTTATATATATATTGTGAGCCGCCCAGAGTCCTTCGGGAGTTGGGCGGCATACAAATTTTGAAAAATAAATAAATAAATAAATAAAATAATTTTGCTTTGCATTTCAAATGTTGATTGCATCTGTTTCTGATTATAAAGTCAGTAGCTATATTAGTTTTCATCAAAACAAATTTGTTTCTTTCTGTAGTTTAATAGCTTGATCTTTGCATTATTGATGTTAACCATAGTTAAAAATCAGTCATTTTCTTTCAGTCCAAAATTTCCATACCCACTTCAGATTAAATTTGAATGATTAAACCAAGACACAAGTAAAGTAGCTTCAGAAGCAATATCATGTCTGCCTTTAACTTTGCTAACTATGTTTTGCAGTGAGTTACACATATTGTTGCCTTGTTTGTAATTAATCATCACTTTGGATTTGATCCACCACCTTTTTCCATTAATGTCTCATAGTTGATAAGATTATATTATTCCTAATTTTCTGTCTTCAGAATTCTTTGTAATCCTTAATGTGTTTATTTCACATAGCAATAGCACTACTAAGACTTACATACCGCTTCATAGTGCTTTACAGTCCTCTCTAAGCGGTTTTACAGAGTCAGCATATTGCCCCCAACAATCTGGGTCCTCATTTTATTGATCTCGGAAGGATAGAAGGCTGAGTCAACTTTGAGATGGTCAGGATTGAACCCCCGGCAGTCAGCAGAATTAGCCTGCAATACTACATTCTAACCATTGCGCCACCACGGCTAACACCACATGTTACCCTTTGCATTACACTCATTGCTATTATATAAAATAATTGCAAGTTGTATTTTATTTGTGATGACATTTATTTGTGTTCCCAGTATATTGGAGATGAAGCAATAGCTTCCTCAGTTTAAATAAATAAAAAATATTGCTTAGCTTGATTATGCAGAAAATTGATTCAGGAGCGAGCTGACTTTTTTGTCACTAGATGGAGGTGCAGCATACTTAATATAATCAAATGTATATTCTTTTTAGTAAAATATAGTAGTAAAAGTATTCATAAAAATATTTCAATATTTTTTTAAATGCCCCAATGAAATACATTGGTAGGATCTAGAGACCTATCGTTTACATTTTTGTGCTTGTTACATTCATTGAATATTGGAAATAAATTAATTGGTTTAAATACCCATTTCCTTGTTCAAATATGTTTGTCAACTATGAAGCTGCACTGGAAAATCCATAATAGCATATGATTATTGAAATAACTATTCCCTTGGGCTGTATTGTTTATCTTCATTATGAGTAAGATGTCAATAATTCCTTTGTCTACAATTTTTAAGATACCCGTGTTTCCCCGAAAATAAGACACACACACACCAAAAGACCCATTAGGTCTTATTTACGGAGGGTGTCTTATTTTCCGGCCGGCCGCTCCCTCCCACCATCTGCTTGCCCGTGGCCAACAGCTTACAGGGCTTCCCAGGGCAGACACACTTTTCACCCGGATGGAGAAACGAGGGAGTCTGGAAGCTTTGTCTGCTTGCAAATGGGGCGCTTTGAAACGGAGCGATTAGCTCCGTTTCAAAGCGCCCCATTTGCAAGCAGTCAAAGCTTCCAATCTCCCTTTGGGTGAAAAGTGCACAGCGGAGCCAGGCAGAGGCACGAGGGAGGGGAGGTAGGCAATCCCAACGTGCCACCCACTCCATCCCACCGTGTCTCGGCTTGCCCGCGCCCGCGTGAGGGTAGGTGGCCACACAAGGTGGCAGGATCGCCTGCCTCCCCCCTCCGTGCCTCTGCCTGCTGCCGGTGCCGCCGTGCAAGCCTTCTGCGAGCCTCCTGTGAGCCAGGCAGCCGTACCGCACATCCGGATCACCTGTCTCCCCCCTCTGCCTCCTTGCTCAAACTTCTGTGCTGCGCCAAGGGGCCAGCAGGCTGCAGCTGCTGCCAGACACTGTCGGCCCCCGCTCTCTCTCTGCCCCCGCTCTCTCTCTGCCTCTTGTGCTGGCCACACCCATTCCCTGGGCTTATTTTTGGAGTAGGGCTTATATTAGGCCCATCCCAAAAAATCAGGCTAGGGCTTATTTTTGGAGTGTGTCTTATTTTCAGAGAAACGGGTAGTTTTCATGAAAGGTGCAGGAATAGCTTTGAAATTTGAAGCTTTTATTAACGTGCATTTTTGGTTCTTAAATTGGGCTGTGCAATCTTACATATGCCTAATAAAGAATTGTTCCCATTGATTTTAATAGAATTTATTCTTCAGGTAAATGTGAGTAATACTGTATGTTAAATTTTTTGAACGTGACAAAAGTTTTGCTTTCTTGTCTGACACAGATATTTTTTTAATGCCAGACAGAAAACAAATGCAGTTTTAATATCAGCTTAAAAACTGGAATAAAAAAGGAATTCCATTCATTCATTCATGTACGTATATATCTACGTACGTACGTACATGTATGTATGTATGTATTACTAGCTTCTCCCTTAGCAGATTTAAAGTAAAGATATTAGGAGATTCAATTACGCACCTCTCACATTACTTGGAATCTTACAGGTTTTGTTTAAAGAGAATAACTTGCAGCTTCTAAATTTTGCAGTATATAATATACTGTTATCTACTCACAATCACATGATATATATTGTTACTCTTTCCTAACAGATGCTTTTGCAACTGCCAAGATGTTGTGTGAGCAGTATTATCAAGTAGCACCTGATTTGGAAATTGAAGAATTCAATGGTACAGATACAGATGTGATTGCTTTTTAATATTAAGTATCTGTCAATGTATGGATTGCAAGAAATTGTTATTTAAATGAAAACTAATTGCTGAATTCATTTTTAGCTGATAACTCTGTCAGTTTTCTATGGTGCAGAAAATACTTTTCTTTCCATTCCACCATTTCTTTCTTTTGGATTTTATTTGATTGATTGATTGCTTATGTGTCATCCAGTTGGTAACAACTTAGCAGCCACATACATTTTCTCTAGGCGAATCATGTCCTCAGCTTGGTCTTTCAGCTCTTATGATGGTGCAGCCATTACTTCTGTAATTAAATCCATTCCCTTGCTGCAGGTTGTCCATTTCTCTTTTCTTGAATATTTCCTAGTATTATAACCTTCTTTAAAGAGCTAATTTAATTTTTAGCTGTTGTACATTTCTGGTAAATAATATAAATCAGAAAATTTACAGTTGTTTGTGTTAACTTTAACTTTAATTGTCAGTTAAAAGTTTTATTTGCTTTTTAGCTAAAGCACCAGGCAGGCCCATTCAAGTTGTCTATGTACCCTCGCATTTGTTTCATATGCTTTTCGAATTGTTTAAGGTGAGTAAACTAACATCAGGGGAAGGGGATAGATATTATTTGGCTTATTTTTGAGTTTGCCAGAAATAGTGTTCTCACGCTTCACCCTGAATATAGCTGTAGGTACACCTTTGAATGCAATATTGTCTTTGATGGCAAATTGTGCATGCTAATTAAAAGTCAGACTTCAGCAACAGATTTTGACAACATGGGGAAACTTTTAGATGCTAAATGTTTTGTTATCTGAAATTGGAAAATCACCTCTCCTGTTTCATTTATTGTTATTTCATGAAAATTGTTAATATCAGATAGCCCATGGAATGGATGGATGAAGGTTGCGAACCTCACCTCCAAGAAGTTATTTGAGTCTTCATATCTTGGCCCTACTTTCTGCTTTGGAATAGTGATTTGGTAATTCCTGCTGCCTCACCTAATTTTCAGGGGGTGCCCCATCCTGGCATTCACTTTTTAAATCCTGGTATATAAAAAGCATATGCTCTCATACCTTATTTTGCTTTTCTGATTATTAAAAGGCAAATCTAAATTAATTCTCATAGTACAATCTTCTGCTCACATGGCATCAAGATGTAGTTAGAGGTATCAGCCTACCCCTGGGATATAAACTAATAACAAGAAAGAAAAATGGTGTCAACATTAAATTTAAAAATAATGATAACTTTGAATATCTAATTTTAGATACAGAAATATTTCATGTTAAAGGAAGTAAATATGCCAAATTATACCAGATTGATCATGTGGCACAAAAGAAGTGAATACGTTTTTCTGCAGCATCAGCTCTTCCACATGGAGTCTGAATTTCTGTCACTTTTGGGTGGTGAAAACCTCAGGAAATGAGTAGTGCCTGGATTAGAGCAGTTGTAAATTTATCCTGTTGTGAGTGAAGAGGGACAGCATCTTCCTTGAAGGGCACCTCTTGCACAAGAAACCATTGCTCAATCCGGACATTTTAGACAGTAATACACAATGCAACCTCCTGTTTTGGAGGAAGATTATTGAGGCTTCAGATCTGGAAAAGCTGATTATCTGGGCCCATTTTATTCAGGTTTCAGGTCTGAGGTCTAACATGGATAAAAAAAAGGATTGCTATTGTGAATAACATCTGATGAGACTAGGATCAGTGAGTACAATCCACTTGGTATACTCTGTAGGTTTAGCCAGGTGTCTGCTATAGTATGTTAAATGTTTCTAACTGAAGTGATCTATAACTCCTGTCAAATAAATAAATAAATAGACATCCATACAGAAAATTTCTGAGCTTGCACAGAGAAATATCAACATTTCAATGAAAATTCCTTGCAAGATTTGTTAATTATTCCCTTAGAATTAATACTGAAAGTACCTTTTCAAATTTTTACAGTTCTTTTTCCCCCATGAAATCTGACACTTTAAATTGA
The DNA here is from genome assembly GCA_003457575.1 of Thermophis baileyi. Taxonomy (NCBI): domain Eukaryota; kingdom Metazoa; phylum Chordata; class Lepidosauria; order Squamata; family Dipsadidae; genus Thermophis; species Thermophis baileyi. The sequence continues at coordinate 385,705 of QLTV01003781.1, forward strand.
AGCTCTTGGAAATAATTTTTCTCTTTTCTCAGCTTTGGTCCAGCAAATTTTGTCCTGGTTTTAAAAGTAGAGCAACTTAGAGCAATATTTTATATATTTTAAATAGAAAAATGGGGTGGGGTATCTTTCTAGGGACATGACAAAGGATATCTCTCACGAACATGTGGATTATATGTCTACAGCTATCTGCCAAGCAGGCTGGCTGATTGCTCACAACACAGATTGAGCTCCAATTTAAAAATACAGTTACATTAATAAGATTAGGCTTTATTATAATTGCAGTAATTTTTGTACAAAGAAATATGCTCTTCTCTAACAAATACATACTTTTGCATGACAAGAAAAAATGTTTACACAGTGTCATTTATACACTTGAATACTTTATAATGAAAACATTCAGGTTACTGTCTTCTTTTTTAAATTTTATATAAATGATAGAGAAGTTCATACTATTAAATTAAAAGATGACCAGAATTTGTAAAATTTTCTGGTGTTGTTACTAACATGAATTAAGCATCTTTAAGAAGTTAAAAGTTTTGCTTCAAATTGCAGAATTCAATGCGAGCTACAGTGGAGCTACACGAAGGTAAATGTAAAAGCTATCCATCAATTAAAACATTAGTCACTTTGGGAAAAGAAGACCTATCAATAAAGGTAAATAATAAACTAAAATGTAAAAAATCTTGTTTTATTTGTTAACCAAGGTAGAAAACAACTGTATATGTTGAGTACCTTTGTGAATAATGTAGTTAACATAAAAGGGAACACAGCTTGAGAAATTTTTATGACAAGATATAGGTATTAATTTTCTTTTAGGTAAAATTTTATTTCAAATTATTATGATTATTTGGCTCTCTGAATATTTATTTACACATTCATTTTAGTTTATAGCGACTTGATGAATTGAGCAGGCTTTTCTAACATGGGCCCCCTGCTTTTCAGTACACTATAGTTAGGATTGTGTTTATCAATATAGGGAGGCTGGATATTGGACTTACTTCATGAATGCTGAATTTATTTTATGTTTTGGAATTGCTGCGACTCAGTCTCTCTACAGTAGATCTGTAAATTTAACCATTGGAAATTGTAGACAAATATGGTATATTCTTTTAGTTCCTTGAAGGACATTGTGTTATATCAATTTCTGGTTTTATTCTATAGATAAGTGATAAAGGTGGTGGTGTACCTCTCAGAAAAATAGATCGCCTTTTTAATTATATGTATTCAACTGCTCCCAGGCCTAATTTGGAGCCATCAAGAGCTGTACCTTTGGTAAGTTCTTTTCTGCAAGCTAAAATGTTCCCCAGATTGTTTTTCAATATAAAGCACATTAAGGGAATAATAGTTTGTAATATGAACACAAGCTCTTCACTTGAGATGCCATCATAATAATACATATATAATAGAGCAGGGATGTCAAAGTTGATTTCATTGAGGGCCGCATCAGGGTTGTGCTTGACCTCGGGGGGCTGGGGTGGGCGTGGCCGGGGTGGCATTGCATGGCCAGCTCGACATTGCTCATGTCGAGTGGCACCTGTGGTGGCCCAGGCAAGTCTGGGGGGATCCATTTTCTCCAGCAGAGGAAGGCGAGACCAGGGTGAGTGCCAAACCCTTTTCCTCCAGATGAGCCTCGCCGTCCCTCTCAGGCCATGCAAAGGACCCCCGGACAGCAGTGCAGGCTGCCCAGAGCCCTTGGCAGCAGAGGGCAAGTGCCCAGTCTGGCCCTCAAGCTCCCAGGGCACTGGGACCCCACAGCCCAGCCCCGTTTCCCCGAAGGGGCTCCTGGCTGTGCTTATCTCCTCCTCAAGGCTGCTGCTGCTATGTTTGCTGTCCTTGGGCACATTGCTCATGGTGTATGCAGGAGGGCAAAGTGTGTGGGTAAGAGGGAGGCCCACTCCCTCTCCATGCGAGGAGACCCGGCTTTGTAACCAAAGCACCCTCGGCAATAGGATGGGAGACCACCAGGAGAGGTCAGGAGGAGGGGACAAGGGGATGGCGAAAGGGCAGCAGGGCTGCTGGTGGCCAAGTGCTAAGGCAGGACTTCCCTCAGAATCTGACTCCTTCTCATTATAATTTTTCCTTCCTTTCCTTTCCTTTTCTTTCCTTTTTCCCTTTTCTTCTTTTTGCTTCCCTCTTCATTTTCCTTTCTTTCTTCTTTCTCCCCCTTTCCTTGTTTTCCCTTCCTTGCTCTCTTCCCCTCTTTCCTTCTTTTTCTTTGTCTTTCCTGTCCCTTCTTGGATGCTCAAATGCAAAAGGGGAAACATTTCTCGATGCCTCCTTGCCTTGTGATCAAATGCCACTTTTGTTAGTAGTTTGTGGCCAAAGACTGAGAACAAACCAGGCTCAGTTTATCCCGTGCTTGCATTTAGTGGGAGAGTCCACAGACAACAGCAAAACTGTAAAAATGTTGGCTGTGATCATTGATCAGAGCTCCTCTGTTTTTTATGTGCAACAGCTTTAGCGTTTAGAAACAGAGGTAAGTTAGTTGCTTTTCTATTAATACATAATCCTTAAAAGGGCTCTCCTGTAGGGAGCCTGCCATGGTCTAATTCAGACTGGAAATACAGCAAAGGAAAATATTTTCCCCACTCTGCTTTGTCCTGTTTTCCCCACTGGAAATGGCTGTTTGCAACACACAAGCAGGGGATACTTTCCCAAGAGCTTACAATTCAAGAATACCAGTGTTAACTTGGATTGCCAACGAAGTTCTGTCTGTGACAAAACAGAACACAACATTGCTTTCTCCTTTGAACTGGGGCATCTCCAACCAAGTTGCCTCTCCCTTCCTTCCTTCCTTCCTTCTTTCCCTCCCTCCCTCCCTCCCTCTTTCCCACCCCCTTTCCTTTCCTTTCCTTTTTTTAAAGCTGCCAGACGCTCCTAGCAGAGGCTTCCCATTTTCACCCCTCCCCCATCGTTGCTTCAGCGTGGTTTTCAGCTCACTTCTCCCAGACTCGTGCACTTGTATGTTTGTGTGTGCGTGTGTGTGCCCCTTGCAGCCCGGCGCTGTGACATTGGAGAGGAAAAGATCGGGAGAGATAAGCTGGGCTTCTTGCAGTCTTCCCCGGAGCTGGGGGTTTTGAAAAAGAAACAAGCATTGCAAAAAAACCAGCTTTCGTTAGCTTGCAGCCTACCATCGGTAGAAGGTCTCTGTTGAGGGCGTGGGGATGCAAGGAGTGAGACACCTCCCCCTGCCCACCCACCCCCGGGCGCGCACACACTCACACTCAAACAAACTTCTGTGATGGTAGGCTGCAAAGTGCAAACTAACGAAAGCTGTTTTTTTGCAATGCTTGTTTCTTTTTCTCAGCCCCCCCCCTCAGCTCCCTTTCTAGCTTATCTCTCCCGATCTTTTCCTCTCCAATGTCAAGCGCCGGGCTGCAAGGGGGGAGAACTTACGCACGCACGCACGCACGCACACACACACAAACACACACGCACGGGTCGGAGAGGTGAGCTGAGAGTCACGCAGAGGTCTGTCAGGCACAGAGGCAACGACAGGGGAGGGGGGTCAAAATGGGAAGCCTCTGCCCATTTAAAAAAAAACAAAACCCTGCGGAGCTTCCCTTTTTGTCCACCCTCCCCTCCGTTGCCTCCATGCCTGATGCCGAAAGGGCAGTTCTGCTTCCGCCCCCTCTCTCCCCGTAATGCCAGAAGCCGCACGCCACCTCTTTTCACCTTCCACGTCCCCCCCAGAGCCCGTGTGATGTCCTACCATCCATCACGCACTGACAGGCAGAAGCCCCATGGGTCCCATGCCCTCACCTTCCCATCTCCTTCCTCCGCGTTCAGGGGAGGGGGAGAGATTGGCAGCATTCCCACATGGGGGCGGGATGCTCCCAGTGAAAGGCCGGCAAGCGGGGCATGGAGGCACCGGTGGAGGCGTAGTGCTGATCTACCAGCCGGTGGTGGCCATCCGGGCTGGACTGCAACCAGCCTTAGATCCACGCTGCTGCCTCAGCCCCGCCCCCTGGCCGTGTGCACAGGAGGCTCCGAGCTTGCGAGGGCTGTCGTCCTGGGTGAAGGGCAGCACTCAGCACGCAGTCCCCAGGGACGCCAGGCCCTGTGCGCACAACCAGGGGATGGGGCCGAGGCGGCGGCGCGGATCTAAGGCTGGCCGCAGTCCGGCCCCGATGGCCACCACTGGGTGGCAGATCAGCGCCCGGTTGGCCTGGGCCAGGCCAAGGCGCTGCAGGCTGGTCCTTTGATGTTTCTAGGGCAGACCCGTGGCAGACCCGTGGGATCTAACTACCTCGTGGGCCGGATTTGGCCCGCAGGCCTTGAGTTTGACAGCCCTGTAATAGAGTCTAAATTATAAGGTATTAATGTTTAGGTTATTAATGTGTTATTAAATTTAAAAGCAAAATATAGGATATGTAGTGAAAACATACTTTAAAAATTTGCAAAATGTAATACCTAATGTTTGCCATCAATTCTACAGATACTTATGTTTTAGCCTTCATAAGGGTGACAAAAGAAACAGCAATAGCAGTCCAGTAACTCTCATGTATTCCTATAGAATTCTTTCTGACTTTTTTATATTTTGTATTTTTTGTTTATCAGTCGTCAAATGCATGCATCAGTTTATATAAATCACTGTTTGTATAACAGGAATGTGATTACTTTCCATGTTGCCATTTCCATACATTTCATGAAAACAGTATGCTCACAATTTTCAGTTGTGTGAACATGAATTCTGTGGCTTTGTTTTGGTATTGGGGAAAATAGCAGAATTTAAAATAAGAAACAGCCTTGAACTGTTTGAATGAAATCCTTGATGGAGTACCATTCAGTAAACATTCAGGTACAAGTGAAGTCAGAATACTAAAACTATCTAGTGAAGTGGATATTTATACATTTTGAACTTATCCTTCCAACTCTCCCTCTTATGATAGTAAGTAATATTAGTAGCACAAACCAAATTGAATGCTTCTAAAGGACTTTAAGTTCTTTAACTTAAATTATTCATAATTCTAGTTGAGTTGTCAAATAAATGCAATCACCTTTATATAGCACATATCTGCAATATTACACTACCTACTATGGAAAAATGGTTGGTTAAATTGACAGATCTTGCTGAGATGGATAAACTAACTTACTTGATTTTGTTGATTTCCAACAAAAAAGAAGTGCATATTACACTTCATAAAGGGCCAAGAACGTTTGTAAATTCTTAAATTTTTAAAATCTCTGAATTCCTTTTTTTATTAAAAAAAAATCTTTTTTCAATTTTTAGGTTTTTTTCAATTTTCAATTTATTTTTTCAATTAAAAATTAAAAGACAGTTTACATTTTAATTCTTTAGGATTTTTTAAATTCTTAACAATCTAAGAGAAAAAAAATAAACATGGAAAAAGAGACAGACACTTCAAAACAGGGAAGATAGTGATGAATTTTTCAAGACAAGAGAACAAAAGGCCAAGAACTCTTGTAAATTATTGTAAACTGACATTTTGCAACAGGGAAAATATTTAATTTTTAGAACTTTTTAATTTTTTAACAAACAACCAAAGAAAGTCATGGAAATAGAGACTGACACTATAGTGACTTGCAGAGTGTGTCATATGTTTCAGCTTATGCCCACAGAGGAACCAAACTATGTATGTATCAAATGTAAACTAGATTAGGTGAAACATGGCTCAAAAACAGTAACTGTGAGAGGGACCTTGGAGTCCTAGTGGACGATCACTTAAACATGAGCCAACAGTCTGTGGCAGCAGCCAAAAAAGGTAATATAATCCTTGTTTGTATAAACAGTGATATACAATCAAAATCATGTGAAGTATTAGTACCAGTTTACAAAGCCTTAGTAAAACCACACCTGGAATACTGCATCCAGTTTTGGTCATCACATTACAAAAAAGATGTTGAGATTTGGAAAGAGTGCTGAGAGGAGCAACTAAGATGGTTAAGGGCTTGGAGACAAAACATATGAAGAACAATTGCAGGAATTGTATATGGCCCGTCAAGAGAAAAGAAGGAATAGGGGTGACATGATAGCAGTATTCCAGTATTTGAGGGGTTGCCACAAAGAAAAGGGGGTCAACTTATTTTCCAAAGCACCAGAAGGCAAGACAAGAAACAATGGATGGAAACTAATCAAGGAGAGAAGCAACCTGGAATTAAGCAGAAACTTCCTAACAGTGAAGACAATTAACTAGTGGAACAGCTTTGCCTTCAGAAGTTGTAGGTGCTTTATCACTGGAGGTTTTTAAGAAAAAACTGGACAGCTACCTATCTGAAATGGTATAGGGCAGTGATGGCGAACCTTTTTCTGCTCGGGTGCCAAAAGGTGCGCGCGCGTGCGATAGTGCGCGCAGCATGCCCACACCCATAATGCAATGCCCTCCCCCCGCACCCTACCGGAAGTTCATTTCCGAACTTCCGTTGGGCCCGATTTTTGCCATCCACAGGCTCCGGATGCTTTCCTGAAGCCTGGGGAGGGCGAAAACGGCCTTCCACCCGCCCTCCAGAAGGCCGAAAATCAGCTGAGCTGACATAGGGCAATGCCTCGCGTGCCCTCAGATATGGCTCTGCATGCCACCTGTGGCATGCGTGCCATAGGTTCGCCATCACGGGTATAGGGTCTTCTGCTTGAACAGGGTGTTGGACTAGAAGACCTCCAAGCTCCCTTCCAGCTCTATTCTGATTGATATTGATTAGAGAAAAGAAATATATAATGTAGAATTATGTATATTTGTTGGTGACTGAAAACCTGTAATGGTTTCATTTGAAAATGAAAAAATGAACTTGTGATTTATGGCTTTGATAATAGACAGGATAGATTATACAGATAGTCCTCAACTTACAACCATCCATTTAGTGACCGAAGTTACAACAGTACTGCAAAAAGCGACTTATGGCCGTGTTTCACACTTACAACCGTTGCAGTCTCCCTATGTTCATGTGATCAAAATTTAGGTGCTTCGCAACTGGCATGTGTTTATAACAGTTGTACTGTCTCAAGGTCATCTGATTACCATTTGTAACTTCCCAGCTGGCTTCCAACAAGCAAAGACAATGAGGGAAGCCAGATTCACTTAACAACTGCATGATTCACTTAAGAAGTGCAGTGATTTGCTTAATAACTGCGGCAAAAATGTTATAAAATAACTTTAACAACTGCCTTGCTTACCATCAGAAATTTTGGACTCCATTGTGGTTGTAAGTTGAGGGCTACCTGTAGAAAATTATGATATAACTTTAGAGAGAGAAGTTAAAATATAATTGTATTTACAGCTGCTGTGAAAAATATTGGAAAAATATATCAGCATAGCTGCAGTATTACTGACCATAATAAATTGTAATCTAATTACACTGGAACCTGTCCTTTCTGCATTTCTTTTCTATTGTGGATACAAAAGCTGTTAGGTTGTTTAATAGATGCAGATGTAACATTGCACAATGATTAATGCAGAGGCCATGAAAGAGGATTGGGTTATTCATGTGAAAGAATTGCAGTAGGAAACATAGAATCTGGACTGGAACATAAGTTGCTGAGATTTGTTCTTTGCTACATATGTTTAAAAGTTTAATATAGACTCTGTGCTGTGAGGAATCTTCATTTTATGTATTACGCAATAGTTTGTAGAAATGGTTCAAAATAAAATACAGTCATGTAAAATAATTTTTCTTGCATCTCTAGATGGCACTCGATTCATAACATATAAAAGAGAACATTCAGCAGCAATAAGTAGAACAAGTGATTTGGGAGAAAATGACTGAAAAATCTGCAATTTTTTTTTTAATTTAGGATACTTAGCAAAGTCTTAGAAAAATATTATGTTGAGATTGTTAGCTGCCTTTAAGGATTGGATGGCATATAAATAAAATAAATGTGTTTTTCCCTAGAAACAAACCTGACTTTTACAGTGTTAAAAATGAAGAACCATTGGTGTATTATTGAGAAAGAAGAGACCCAGTTTCAAAATGTCCCAGATTCAAAATCATGAATCTTAGCTGGGATCTGAGTGGCCCACTTTGTGATTGTCAGGGGTATGGGAGAGCACTGCTTGTAATGACAATAAGAATGATGTTAATATAGATAACGCATGGATGAAATTCAGAATTTGAGACTAGAAAATAACTTAATACTGTTCAGAGAATTAAAAAGGTATTTGAAAGCCACTGCTTGTCAATTCCATGTACATAATAAAGCCTCAATTTAACAGACTTATAGGAGGAAAGGAGTGTCTATTAGACCTGATATATACCTTAAATGTGCCTGGGATTTTATGGTACATATGTTAAAAGAGCAATTGCCATTTTATGCATGTAATTTTCATTTTTATGTAAAAAGGAATAGATGCATAGCATAACAAATGCTTTTTGTTCTCATAGTGGAAGGTATTTTTAATTATAAAAACACAGAGGAATCTCTGTGAAGATTCCTGCTTCTGTCACTGTTAACATTTCAGGTTTTTTAATTCTTCTGTTACTGATTTTTTTGTTAGGCTGGATATGGGTATGGTCTTCCAATTTCTCGTCTTTATGCTCGATATTTTCAAGGTGACCTCAAATTATATTCTATGGAAGGAGTTGGTACAGATGCAGTAATCTATTTGAAGGTAATGGATTATTATAGGGGAACACTATGAATGTACTCTACTAACTCTTGAGGTTTTATAGCTGATTATATTTTGGTGTCAAGGCAAGTGCTTTATTGCTATGCATTTGTACCAGAAGTCATTCTGATTTACTGAAGATAATATTTTTCCACATTCTGAGAACATTTTCTTGAACTCTTTATTCATAGATAATAAAATGGCCTTCGGAACCAGATCGGTAACGAAGTTCAGTTGTAACATTACTAAACTTTTCTCTGTTTATTCTTTCCAATAAAGCTGTTCCTAAATGGAAGCATTGAGATAGAAAGCATAATTCCAGCTAACAGACAATTGAATGTTTCATTATTGAAACAAACTCCAAATCTGAGTTGGAATATATTTTATTATAAGGCTTCAGTAACTAAATATGACTATGTATCTGCAGTAAGAAGATACAAATCTACATGCTGCAGTACAAACAAAAGTACAGAAAGTGAAATAAAGATTGAAAATACAAAATATGAAATAAAATACATGTTCCATTGAATCTGTATTGAGCATGTGCACTCTTTCTTCATTTAGAATGATGATCTGTCTCACTTCATTGAATTTTCTTGTAACCACTTGGAATGTTTTTGTTCCTGTTTCTTTCTTTAGGCACTATCAAGTGAATCATTTGAAAGACTACCAGTTTTTAATAAGTCAGCTTGGCGACATTACAAAACCACTCCAGAAGCGGATGATTGGAGTAACCCTAGCAGTGAACCCAGGGATGCTTCCAAGTATAAAGCTAACAGATAATTCATCAACATTTTCACCTTGATACATACTTGCATTCAACAATGCTTTGTTTCAGTTTCCAAACTCCTCTAAATATAGATTTCTTTAGAAAGATCTGTTCAGAAATTTGAAATAGCAAAAACAGAGGACTTTGAAGGACTGGCATTATGCATTTTTGGTGTGAGTTATTGTAATTACTTTGCCAAAACATGCTTGATTACTAAGTCATAAATTACAGAGGGGGTTGCACTATGACTGCAGTTAGATTATAAAATTGTATAGTAAAAAGGTACTATTTTTTAAGATCCCTTTCTAGTTCTATGTAATAATTGAAAAAAAATGTTTTGACTTGTTATTTGACAGTAATGTCTTGCACAGCATTATAATGCAACAAAAAAAAAGCTTGTGTACTTGAATGTGTGCATAGAAAATTCATTGCTGCATTTTTATATGGCACTATATAATCCGTTATCTAAAAAAATGCTCATCATTATGGAGGTTTGTCAGATCTTATATCAGTATATGATTTTTGATGTTATCCAAAAAGTCCTTAGGGCTTTAAATGTTTTGTTTCTAATTCCCAGTTTGAAGAGGCAGTTTATTTAATACTGATTTCGTTTTCATGGAAAATAGTAAGACTTTCATTTTGCAGGCATGATCTTGATAAAGTTTTCCTTTTTTGGTTAATAGCTTCAATACTGTAAATGCGTAAACTGCCTCTTCTGCTAGACCAAATCTATTGATAAATAAGACAATTATGGTTTATAATTGAAGTATTTTATACTGATCATAAAGAAAAGAGTAATTTCAAATGTTGGCTTCATAACATCAAATATTTAATTTACAGTATTAATATTAATATTTTAGTCATTTGAGACCCATTTATATTAAAATGAAAATAATTAGCAAAAGGATCATAAAAGCAATGTCAAATATTGTTAAATTAAATATTGAACAGCACCCTGAGATAAATGTCTAAAAATTGTTTAAGAATTTTTTTAATGGAAACAAAGAATAAAGGTGAAACAGAGGACACGTTTGAATGATACTGCCTCTGATATTATGACTAGAAATAGAATTTGATTTTCGAAGAAATCAAGTAAGAATTCTTGTAATACTTTTTCACTGAAGCAATACTAAAGCGAGGAGAGCTTCAGAATACACACAAAGACTCTTCGTTATCTTTAGATTGTATCTTTGTTTATGTTTTGACAACAAGAAGCTATCAACAAATTTGTGATACAGTTTGTTCTAATGTCAAAACAAGGAGAAAGTTTGATATATTTTTTGCCTAGATGGTTAAAATTACTATGGCAATCTTTATTTAGATGTAGCAAGAATCTTAATTCCTAATTAAAATGGAGTACCTGAGTTGCAATTGAGGCATCTATACCTTTGTTTCGAAACTTTTTCGATATAGCACTTAGACTTATATACCGCTTTACAGTGCTTTACAGCCCTCTCTAAGCAGTTCACAGAGTCAGCTTCTTGCCCCCAACAATCTAGGTCCTCATTTTACCCACCTTGGAAGGATGGAAGGCTGAGTCAACCTTGAGCCGGTGAGATTTGAACCGCCGAACTGCAGCTAGCAGTCAGCTGAAGTAGCCTGCAGTACTGCACTCTAACCACTGCGCCACCTCGGCTCTTAATACATATACATATTTGTGTCTCTAATTATATACAAGCATTTAATCATGCTTATTAATTTTATGCTATTGCCTTCTTTCTGAGCATCAGAAATCCTTTGTACTCTGAAAAAATATCCCTATTAGCTCTATGTATATTTCCAGTAACTCACAATTTAATTAAAAGGAAAATAAGTTATAGAGCGATCAACAGAATATTATCATATATCAACTTTTAGAACTCCTAATCTTGTGTGTAGAACTATTAAACTTACTTGGTTAAAGTGTCCTGGCACCTGAAAAACATATGTAGTAAATTCTTTGTTTTTCATATGGAAAGAACAAGAATGAAAAAATGGTTTAGTCACTATAAGATACATTCAAATCCTCTTCCAGAACATTTGGAATGGATACTATTTGATTGAGTGCCAGTTTGGTGTAGTAGTTAAAGCATCAGGCCAGAAACTGGGAGATTGCAAATTCTAGTCCCACTTTAGACACAAAGCCAACTGGGTGACCTTGGGCCAGTCACAGTTTCTCGGCACTAGGAAGAAGGCAGTGGTAAACCATTTCCAAAAATCTTGCCAAGAAATAAGGATTAATTCACACAGTTTCCAAGATTTAACATTAACTTAAAGGCATCCTTGCCTCCCAAACTACAGTACTGGATTAAAATTTGTATTTCTATCTTAGAGATGACTGTGCCTTTTTGATGTGGAATTATTTTTAAAGATATACTGTCTGGAATTTCTTTTTTATTCCTCAGACTAGCCTGCAGTCTTGGGATTTCCTGAAATATTTTCCCATCCAGTTACTAATTAGCTATGACCCTATTGAGCTTTTCAGGGTCAACTGAGATTGGCTAAAACTGCTCAACTAGCTGTTAGGTGTTGGCCACTAGGTAGAAAATAAGGCCTGGATAAAAGCAAATTATATGTAGGTGATTCAATGTTCCTCCTTTCTGTAGTTTCAGTTACACTGTTGTGCTCTTTTGTATAAGTTGTGGTCTAAAATATGGGCAACTTCATGCTAAAGTCTCATTATTCTTGTTGTACACACAGAAATGTGATTTAAGTGTAAATGCAGCATTTTAATGTTTGGAAGAATTGTAGTGATATTATCTATAGAATAACTTGAAGCCAAATTAGAAATTAAATTCAGTTCTATGTCTCTATTATTATATAAGAAAAGTAGTGTTGGAGTAAAATAGCATTAGGAAGAAAAGGTTCATAAAACTTATTCTAGACTTGTTCTCTACTAAAATGGCTCTCAAATGCTTTTTTATCTATATCATTTCCCATTGAGATGCTTGGTTTTAGCAAACAGGATAAGGATTCAACTGCTGCTTCTTTTTTTATTTCCAAAGATTTTCAAGGATTCTGTGGGATTTTTAAAATAAATAAATTACAGTGAAATGTCAGTTTAACAGATCAGTTGGGAGGGAATGCCCATTAATTTTGCATAACCATCAAAATGCAAATTAAATAATTTGTGGTGATCTGAATCATTTGTGCAAATGGCAAATTGAGGCAAATGACGTGATTTGCATCTTTGAGTAAGGATGTCATTACACAAATGATACAAACTGAATGTAAATTTAATTAATTTTTAACTGTCTAGAGGAATTTCGATGCAATTGATATTATTTGGGGGGAAGTGGAGCTGAAAGGTATAAATTTAGTCAATTATATTCAAAGTCCACTAAATCAAGGTTTTATTGAATTCCATCGAGAAAGAGAAATGTTGGATTTTCGAAGACATCTTGATTGGTTCTATCCGATTTTACTAAAGAGAGGCAAGTGTAGTATATACCGTATTTTTCGGAGTATAAGACACACCTTTCCCCCCCCCAAAAAAAAAGAGGGTGAAAATCTGGGTGTGTCTTATACTCCGAATGTGGTGCCGCCCACCCGCTCCGCGCGTCGCATTTTCGGGTGGTTCCAGGTGGCGGGGATCCTCACTTCCACATGGAGCCTGATTCCCGAAGCAGCCCGGGGAAGTGTGTTGAAAGCCTGGCTTTCTCGCAGCAAGGCCCAATAGAGAGGCAGCAACAGAGTCGTCCTGGACCTGCCATCTCATAAACATGCTGCTGGGCTTCCCGGCAAGCCCCTGCGCCTTTGCTGCCTCGGTCGGAGCCTGATTCCCGAAGCAGCCTGGGTAACTGCTTTGAAAGCCTTTTAAACGAAAGCGTTTCAGGCGGCAGCAGCACGATCCCCTCCCCGATTCCAAAAACGTCATGTGTGGAGGCCAAAAAAGTGCATCGCGTTTCAGGTGGTGGACGGTGCTGCTGCCTGAAAATGCTTTCCTCCCCGGTTCCCCAATGCACATCGCAGAGCCACGCGCCCTCCACTGACTCGCCTTCTCTTTTCTCCTGGCCAGATCCGCCGCCTGAAACACGAGGATCGTGGAGGAAAGCATTTTCAGGTGGCAGCGCCTGCTGCACGCGCCGTTTTTGGAATCGGGGAGGAGATTCACTGCCTGAAACATGATCGTGGAGGAAAGCGTTTTCAGGTGGCGGATCCCCTTCCCGATTCAAAAAATGGCACGTGCGACAGGTGCGGCAGGTGCTGCCACCTGAAAATGCTTTCCTCCACGATCCTCGTGTTGCAGGCGCCGTTTTTGGAATTGAGGGGATCGTGGGGCTGCCGCCCAAAAATGCTTTCCTCCACGATCCTCGCGTTGCAGGCGCTGGTTTTGGAATCGGGGAGGGGATCGTGGGGCTGCCACCTGAAAACGCTTTCCTCCCCAATCCTCGTGTTGCAGTCACCCTTTTTGGAATCGGGGAGGGGATCGTAGAGCTGCCACCTGAAAACGCTTTCCTCCCCAATCCTCGCGTTGCAGGCGCCGTTTTTGGAATCGGGGAGGGGATCGTGGGGCTGCCATCTGAAAATGCTTTCCTCCCCAATCCTTGCGTTGCAGGTGCCATTTTTGGAATCTGGGAGGGGATCGTGGGGGAAGAGGACGGTGGCGTAAAGCAGCACCACCTTAAACCAAAGCCTCTGAGTAACTGGGAAAGAAAGCCGCGCTTCCTACAAAATAGAAAGGTACCGTAATCCAGACTTTGGAAGTCATTCCTTCCAAAGAAGGAAAAAGAGCATCGCCTCCATGCATCGCGTTTTCGGGCGTTTCCCTCCCCGATTCCCCGATGCAATTCACAGAACCGCGCGCCCTCATGAAAACGCGGGGGCAGTGGTTTTCGGCCAGTTCCAAGTGGCACCCTAACCGCTACCACCGCAGATCTCCCAGAGTGCGGAGACCGAAAACGCGATGCTCGTTTTTGCCAATCCCCGTCGCCTGGAACGACGTTTTTCAGGCAGTTAGCCTCCGCCAAAAAATGCATCGCGTTTCAGGCGGCAGATCTGGCCAGGAGGAAAGAGAAGGTGAGTCTGCGGAGGAGGAGGGTGTGCGGCTCTGCAATGTGCATCAGGGAACCGGGGAGGAAAGCATTTTCAGGTGGCAGCGCCGGCTGGAACCAGCCGCCGCCTGAAACTGCACTTTTTTGGCATCCGCACACCCCATTTTTGGAATGGGGAGGAAAGCGTTTTCGGGTGGCAGATTGACCTCCGCCTCCACCTAACCCCCCGCCTAGGTCGTCTGGAGAAGGGGCAGGCAGAGCGGCTAGCCGCCTTGCCTTACACCTGCGCAGCGCCTGCTTCGCCACCGAGTCCCGACCTCCGCGCTTCCCCGGGCCGCTTGTGGAATCAGGCTCCGACGGAGGCAGCAAAGGCGCAGGGGGCTTGCCTGGAAGCCCAGCACTGTGTTTACAAGATGGCAGCGTCCAGGAGAACTGAAGTGCTGCATCTCTATCGGGACTTGCTGCGAGAAACCAGGCTTTCAACGACTATGGCTATAGGTAGGAAGACGGGGGCGTCGCAGGAACGGAGACTTCGGTGCCAAGTCCCTCTTCTGCCCCCATGAAAATCATCCCCCACCCCACTCACTCACTCCAGTTAAATGCGCGTAGGGTGATAGGGTTTGTTTTAAACGGATAAAAAGATCTGTGCTGCTCGTTATCAAAATCCGAGTGGAAGTGAGGACGCCAATGATCCTGATGCTGGTAGGCAGAGGCAGAATTTCTTTTTTCCATGTTTTCCTCCCCCCAAAATAAGGTGCGTCTTATACTCCGGTGCGTCTTATACTCCGAAAAATACGGTAATATGTGATTTCTTTGCAATGCACTTTCTCAAACCTTTGAATGTTTCATTTCTTTCTGAGAAATGTTCTGGTAGATGTAGATGTTCTACACTGATGTATTGGAATTCAGGCATTTATTTTTTAAAACATCTGGAATACATTAGTGTCTCAGCAAGGGTAGATTGGGGAGAGAGTAGGGGCAAAAAATATATCCAATGCAATCAGTACCTTGTGATATACAGTTGCAAGAAAAAGTATGTGAACCCTTTAGGATTACGTGGAGCTTTGCATGAATTGGTCATAAAATGTGCTCTGAACTTCATCTAAGTCACAACAATAGAAGAACACAGTCTGCTTAATATAATACTACACAAACATTAGACGTTGCCATGGTTTAATTGAACATAACATGTAAACATTCACAGTGCAGGGAGGAAAAAGTATGTGAGCCCCTAGCCCAATGACTTCTCCAAGAGCTAATTGGAGCCAGGAGTGAGCCAACCTTGACTCCAATCAGTGTGATGATATTGGATGTGTCGCTGACAGCTGTCCTGCCCTTTAAAACCACAAAACTGGTTTGGGTTTACTGGTTTCAAGAAGCACCGTCTGATGTGAACCATGCCTCGCAGAAAACAGCTCTCAGAAGAA
>QLTV01003781.1:402072-418895 GCA_003457575.1 Thermophis baileyi
GTTTGCAAAAGAGCATCTGGATGTTCCACAGCACTACTGGCAACATACTGTATACTGTGGACAGATGAAACCAAAATTGAGTTGTTTGGGAAGAACACACAACACTATGTGTGGAGAAAAAAAGGCACAGCACACCAACATCAAAACTTCATCCCCACTGTAAAACATGGCGGAGGGAGCATCATGGTTTGGGGCTGCTTTGCTGCCTCAGGGCCTGGACGGATTGTTGTAATTGAAAGGAAAATGAATTCCAGAGTTTGTCAAGACATTTTGCAGGAAAACGTACGACCATCTGTCCGCCAACTGAAGCTCCGCAGAGGATGGGTGATGCAACAGGACAATGACCCAAAGCATACAAGTAATTCAACAAAACAATGGCTTCAACAGCACAGAATACGCCTTCTGGAGTGGCCCAGTCAGAGTCCTGACCTCAGCCCGATTGAAATGCTGTGGCATGACCTTAAGAGAGCGATTCACACCAGACATCCCAAGAATATTGCTACACTGAAACAGTTTTGTGAAGAGGAGTGGGCCAAAATTACTCCAGATCGTTGTGCAGGTCTGATCTGCAACTACAGGAAACGTTTGGTTGAGGTTATTGCTGCCAAAGGAGGGTCAACCAGTTATTAGGTCCAAAGGTTCACATACTTTTCCCTCCCTGCACTGTGAATGTTTACATGTTATGTTCAATTAAACCATGGCAACATCTAATGTTTGTGTAGTATTATATTAAGGAGACTGTGTTCTTCTATTGTTGTGAGATGAAATTCAGAGCACATTTTATGACCAATTCATGCAAAACTCCACGTAATCCTAAAGGGTTCACATACTTTTTCTTGCAACTGTAGAATAGAAAGCACCAAAAATGTAGAGTGCTCGCTAATGGATAAACTGTTTTAAATTAAAAAGCATTGTGCAGTTTTTTTCTCTTCCTTATTTTAAGTATCAAAAAAAGTAAAAAAAAATTGAGGGGAAAATATAAAATGGAACATTAAAAATTTCAATTGCTTTAAAACGGGTGTCAAACTTGTATCGTCACATCATCGTCACATGACATTGCGACTTTCCCCCCCCTTTGCTAAACCAGGTGAGCATGGCCAGCACGTGACGCATCCGACCCCTGCTTTAAAATGTATATTTGTGTTGAAGGATTGTACAGTAAAAGTCTCATTTGGGAAAAACCAGAGATGGTTTTAGTATTAACTTGTACAGACATTAGGAAGAAAATGACTGGATTCATGTATGCGCTATTTTAGTTTATTTAACCATTTGCTTAGTGTGATAGTGTGTCACATATCACACTAAGGAAAACCAACCAAACCATCCTCTAGTGTAGCACAATGTGTGGAAGCCACTAAGTTGTTTTATTTCTTTCATACAGGTAGTAATAACGGCAGTGCCAGTTCTTGGCTGATGCAAAGGGAAAGTTTCAGCTATCTTGGAATCCTCCTGCTGTAAGAACATCATGTCTCCACCCTTATAGTGTGCTGTATTCCCTTCTCTCAAAATAATTTGAAAACCTAGGATTTAACAGCATCTTAAAATTCTTTGCATCTTGGCTCTCTCCGCTGAAATTGAAATTGTCCTCAAATATTAGTCTGTTTTTAAATTCATTAATCCTGTTAACATAAATGGAAGTTATATGTCACTGTTAGGTAGTGGTATTTTTATTTTGTTAGAATAGAGCTTTATTTGGTTAGAAAGCCTTTTCCTTTCCTAAGAGAAGGAAAAACTGGTTAATGTACATTTATTGAATATAATCAAATATTAGCTCATTGGTATAATATGAGAGAGGAAATAGCTCCTTTTATATGCTTTTTAAATTATTTTTAATAATGAAATAAAAAGAATAATGCCAGCAGGAAGAAATGACAATGATTATAAATGAAGAAAACATAAAACACCAAAATATATTGTGATGATTAAAATAAAAATAAAAAAGAGTGGTGCTGCAATATTCGTAATTTCAGTACTGTGTTGTACGTACTTGAGTGGGAGGGGGGGATTAGGTCATAACTTCGAACAGTCACTAAGTGAACTGTTGTAACTCAGGGATTGCCTGTATCAAGCTTTAATTTGCCTAAAGTGATCCATCTTACCTGCTATTTTCACATTTTGCTATTCCTTAAAATTTAAAATGGAGGAGGAAACAGTGAAAGAGACTATGATAATTTGGGCCAAAAATTTCGGATACAACATTGAATTGGAACACTGGGAAAAGTTATGGGAGGAAAATTACAAATTAACGATGTCAGCAGCTTACAAAGAAAATATGTACAAGATGTTTTATCGTTGGCATTTACCCCCGGCAAGACTGGCTAAAATGTTTCCAAATAGGTCAGCGAATTGTTGGAGATGTAATCATGAACAAGGGACATTTTATCATATATGGTGGACTTGCCCAAAAGCCAAGAAATACTGGACGAAAATTAAAAAAATGGTTAGAAGAAATTACGGGACAAAAAATTGAAATGAAACCAGAGTTGTTTTTATTGGGTATTATAAAATAAAATCTAAGCAAAAAGATTCAATATATCATACTTCATATAATAACCGCAGCCAGAATCACATTTGCTCAGAACTGGAAACAAGAAAACACTCCTTCAAACGCAATGATAATAAAAAAGGTGCTCGACTGTGCAGAAATGGATAAATTAATCATGGAATTAAAAGATAGAGAGGAAACAGAGTACTATAAGATCTGGAATATGTGGTATAATTGGTTAGAAACTAGATGTAAAATTAATGCATAAAGAGTACATAGGAATTCTATTAAAATGAAAAACAATATATACCTAAGAACATAACAAATAATGTTAAAAGTTAAAGGTATTATGTATTTATATATATGTATATAAATAATCACATGATGTATAAAATAATAAGGCCACAAACTGAAAAAATTGTAGACAGGATTGTTACCGATACTGGACTGCTGTAAAATTGGAATTGAGATTTTAAAGTTTAAAAAGTTGAATGAAAATTATAAAAAAAAAAAAAAGTCAACAAGTTCAAAGTACAGGTAGTCCTCGAGTTACAAATGTAATGGAGCCTGCAAATTACATTCGTAACCCTAAGATTCGTAGGAGTGAATCACGTAACAAACATGATCACTCCCAGCTTTTGCCCACACATTCGCTAATCAAATGCGTGGGTCGTTAAGTGCACATGAGGTATCTCGGGGTAGGGAAGGCCATGGGGGGCCTAGTGCTTTCCCCGACCCACTCAGACATTTCATGCTTCCCTCCCCTCCATCCTGCCTGACCAGGTCACTTACCTTAGGCAGTTCTCAATGATCAACGGAGCTGCTCCTCTTTACCCTATGCCGCGGTTTTGCCTGGAGCAAAGGCTTGCCAAGGCCTACAGGGATGAGAGATTGGGGCTGTATTTGCAAAAACCTTTTGCCGACAAGAACGGAGGCTGGGAAGGGCGCACCTGTCCCTCCGGGCCTCCATTTCTCGCTGGCAAAGACCGCCTCAGGCCCTTTGCTGGTGAGAACAGAGGCCCGGAGGGATGCACGTGGCCATCCCTGCTTCTGTTCTTGCCAGCAAAGAGTTTGAGCCCTTTGCCGACGAGAACGGAGGCCCGGAAGGATGGGCGTGCCCTTCCCGGCCTCCATTCTCGGCAGCAAAGGGCTTTTGCAAATACGGCAAAAGGCTTTGCAAACGTAGGGTGCTTCAGTGCTTCCCTCCATTTGCAAAGCCTTTTGGTGCAGGTCTCATGCAGGCCTCCATTTGCAGAGAACAGAGGCCTAAAGTACCATGAGATCAGTAGCGTGAGATCTCACGCTACTGCTCTTGCAGTAGTTTAGACCTCTATTCTCTGCAAACGCACCGAAGGCCTGAAGCACCGAACAGGACAAGAAACTGGAGGCCCCCTGGATCTTAGCAAGGTGTGTATCTACAGGCCTAGTGCCTGTAAAGACCTGGCCGGGGGTGGGGGGGAGAATAGGCAGGGCGAACATTACAGAGCCTCTCGGGTCATTTGTAAGTGAACAACTGCTGTGGTGCTGCAATATTTGTAATTTCAGTACTGTGTTGTACGTACTTTAGTGGGGGGGTTAGGTCATAACTTCGAACAGTCACTAAGTGAACTGTCGTAACTCGGGGATTGCCTGTATCAAGCTTTTATTTGCCTAAAGTGATCCATTGAGCTATCTTACCTGCTATTTTCACATTTTACTATTCCTCAATGTTGAATTCTCATGTGATTAAGGATCAAAACTTAACCACTTAACTATTAGTAACCAAACATGTCTGGCAGCTATCAAGGTTAGTAACAAAAATCCCTCTTTAATATTTGTGCCCTAAAGCTTGCCAGTATTTCAGAGGTGTTCACATTTACCTCTGTATACCCAAGGAGAGGAATATTCATAGAAGGTTGCATTCTAAAGAAAATCTGACAGCTTAAAATCACGATCATAATAAGATCACCTCAATATGGACAAAGATATTCGAAGAGATTTAACTTGTTATATGAATGCACTCCATAGTATGGATCACTCTTGCAATATTTTAACATGTCCAGTTTAAAGGCTTATAAGGGTGGAAAAGACCTGCATTCAGACCTCAGAAAACTTTTTTGGACCAAGTTGGGAGTGTTTCCTTAGGTAGCTCTGTGTTACATAAGACGCTCACATGAATGTGACAGGATGAAATATACTAGAGAAAGGCCTTCTCATGGAATTCCAAACACATGGAGCTCTTCATAGTACTGTGTAACATGTTCTAGAATTCTGGAGTTGCCATATATAATTTCACTGTAAATGCTGTATATGTCCCTTCTTCCCTTCATACTGTGCAATAAAAATACTAAAATGATTGCTTATTGATTCTTTGGGGGTTATATTTTAGCCATATATTCTTAAAATGACTAGAGTTTGGTCAGTTAAATTTACTTCCCAAATTTGACTGCATTCTTTAGTCTGAAGCCATACATATGGTGTGCTTTTGTTTCATTTGTAACATCCTATTACTTAGTCTGCTTTAGAATTTTTTGTCACTAGAAGAGTGAGGGATTATTGCTTGTTATTGTTTTTATATTGGGTTTTTACTTTTATAAGCCACCTGTCACTGAGAGTGAGTTGGGCAGCCATATAAATTTTCTGAAATAAATAAATGGAAGGAAATTATTTTCCGTGTTTCAAGAGAGCTGTGGCAAAAGTTATTGTTCATTGGATGATCTTTCTAGCTGCTTCATTGAACTAGATGCATACTTTTACTCCATTTTTTTCCTTGTAGTGTGCTGTACCTGTGTATATATATTTCTGTATGTTGCATCTGTGTGTACTGTTTGCTCTGGAAAGCCAGGGTACACTGCATACACTCTGGGTCATGTAACTGGGAGAGAGATTGAGTCTCCCATCTCATGCACAGCTCAGCTGCCTTTCCCAGAAGGCTTGACTTTTCCCTATCCTTAATTGCATGTGGCCTTGCGCTGCTCATTTTCCCCAGAGTTTTGTTCCCATTTAAGAAATGTCCCCTTTTTTGCATTATGTGCTCCATTCTGGCACAAGAATCCTTAGCAGCATTTTATTTTTGCAAAAACAAGGCCTAGCAAAGGAAAACAGGATTTTTTTTTTCATTCATTCCTATTTTGGTACAGTTCCTTTCTTGCAAACCAGTCCCAGTACATAGGTTACTATAAAAAGGAAAGATGTATAGAATCTTTGCCAATAGTTAGAATACCACACTGATGCTCTGGATAGAGCCTTATGTGTGAGCAGGTGTGTTTTGGGGGGGATTATGTGAGAAAGAATGTCAATTCTTACAAAAAAAAAACCACATCTGATTTTGCACTTCTCAATCAGAGCTCGTTCCTGAACTTGTAAATCTTATATCCTATACACGACTGAATGGATAACATCATCATCATATTAAATACATGAAATGTAGCATAGGTGGCCTATTGAAATCTAGATGGATGAGTTATGTCATGATTCGGTAGAATGGGCACTGGTACTTTTTTTTCAAATTCTAACCACTTGCAGCTATATCTGCCTTTTTACACTTGTGTTCTAAAAACACAATAAAAATAGAATAAAAAATTAGTATTTTAAATATTTCTAAATAATAGTAGTTAAAGGTTGTGGAAGAAGGATTAAAACTGAAAATGTTTTTTTGTACAACTCATTATTCAAGTGATTAAAAATTTTTTACAAGATATTGTAGATAAGACTTGAAGTACATGGAGGATAATAAATTTTGGAGGATATGTTCTGGGATGCTTAAGTGGTTTTGGCAAGAAGTAATATCCTCTCAAATTATTTAGTTTGAATTGATTTGAATTAAATTGAACATTACTTTGGCCAAGAGTGATTTGACACACAAGAAATTTGTCTCCAGTACAGAAGCACTCAGTGTACATGTAAAGCAACAGAATCATCATCATACCAATAAAAGGGTGGAGTAAAGAAAATAATAATACAACCACACTACATGGATAAATATACATAGACATTAGACAGCACTGTAAGAATTAAGTGTTCCACAGAGTGATGGCACAGAGGAAAAAATTCAGTGTTTAGCACTATCCCATGGGGAGGAGTTGAAAGAGTTTATGGCCAGGATGTGACACGTCTAGATATTTTCTCAGCACTGACCCGTACAATATACAGGTCTTCTATGGAAGGCAGGCTGGTTGCAATTGTTCTTTCTGCAATGTTAACTATGCATTGGGAGTCTACCTGTCCTGTTTGATTGCTGTACCAAACCACACAGTTATAGAAGTTCAAATGACAGACACAATAATTCTTTTGTAAAACCGTATCAGTAGCTCCTGGAGCAGTCTGAACTTCCTGAGTTGACGCAGAAAGAACATTCTTTGTTGTGTCTTTTTAATGATGGTTTCAATGGTAGATGTCTACTTCAAGTTTGTGATCAATAAGCGTTTTAAGGATAACCTATGCTTATTTTTAAAATATATGTGTGATGTATCAACATAACTTTCCGCAAGCACTTTCTCCTTTGCATGACATTCAAATTGCAAAAACGAAGGATTAATTTTCCTGGTCCCAAGCTTATGCCCCTTACAGTCATGATTGCTTGGAGAAGTTACATTCTCCATAGTGGGTGGAGCTAACCTCCAAGAATGGGATGACACCGTCCGTTCAGCTAATGAGGACTGAGTCTGTCAAATTGTATATCTTCATCCTCCTGCCTTCATTCCCCCTCTTTGACTCAGTCCTCGGCCAGAACTGGACGCGTGTTTTCTTCTGCTCCCATTCTGTGAGGCTTCTACACTGATCATCGAGTTTCTGTGAGTCTCCCCAGCTGACCGTTTTCACCTTGTCACTGGGTCGAGGGTTGCGTTGGAAACGGCTCCGGCCATTTGCCTCGCATCGAGCCGAGGGCCTTCACCTCAGGGGGGTTCTATTCCCTCCGCCCCACTGTGGCCTTGAGGAGCTTTGCTCTCACCTGCTACCGGCTCTTAATTGGATCTGAGGTCTGGCCATTACTATTCTGACTGCTTCATCTGCCACAGGAGCGATCGCGCTTGGGTGGCCAACGACCAGAAGAGCTTCGTGCTCTTTCCACGTGGTGGGGGCTGACATTGGCTGCGGGATCCACCTGTCACCTCCCAGCCCCTTCGGCATCGGGGTTCTTACCCCATAAGCCGAATCTGCCGCCTGCCTTGGCATCGGGGTTCTTACCCCTTAAGCCATAGCTGCCGCCGGCCGCATAGCCGCCTGTCTGACAGCCGCTGCAGAGCAGTTACACCGACCGCATTCGCTACATTGTGAGCCCGATTCCAGCCCTGCCTCATCGATCATCAAACGAAGCGGGCTGTCCTGAGCGGGTTCCTGATCACCAAAGCGATTCCTGGCTCTCCTGTTCAGTAGCGACGTTTGAGGACGCCGTTCCACGCGGCTCCGGTCTTGGGCCTTCTGTGAGGGCGGCGGCCATTTTGGAGAGGCCCTGCATTGCGGTGGCCATTTTGGCTCACTTCTCCATGTGCGGCGGCCATTTTGAGAAGGCCTTTCCTTTGCGGCGGCCATCTTGGACTCCTAATTGAGTGAGGCGGCCATTTTGAGAAGGTCTCATCTTACGGTGGCCATTTTGGGGAGGTCCTTCATAGCGGTGGCCATTTTGGACACCTTCCTTTGTTGCCGTGGCCATTTTGAGAAGGTCTGACCTAGCTACAGCTGCTAAACGGCCTTGTTACGCCGCAGATGTGAATTTCATCGTGCTCGCTTGCTGAGATCCACTGATCTCCCTCGGCCTTCTTCACTTCACCACCATAGCAATACCTATGGCAGACGGGGACAGAGTCCACAAGAAGGCGCGTGCCAAAACCCATCACATGGGTCCTCCCGCTGCGCAGTCCTCCTCTGTCTCAGCTGGTCCATCATCCTCCCAGGAGGGGCGGCCTCCTCCTACTCGCCTGTCAAAGGCGGCCCAGAGGGATGAAACCTGACGGGCCAACAAACTGGATAAGCTGTGCGCACGTTCTAACCGTGACAAGCAACCCCCAGTGGAAGCAAGGGGTGTCCTGCCTGTTGTGCAGTCAGTGGGGCCTTCTCCTCCCCAGGCCGAATTGTTGTCCTTGGACAACCCCAACTTATCTATTGCTGACCAGGACATTTGGGAGGCACCGCCCCTCAATGCGACCCAAGGGTCCACAGCCCAGGTGGCAACGGCCCTGGCCCCTGCAATTGGGGCACCACCGTCACAATCTCCCATGACGGTGCTCGATCCACAAGTGCAAGCCTTGATCACGGCCGCGATCAAGCAGGGCATTGAGGCAAGTCTACAGCAGAGGGACAGATTGCCAGACATTTCACAATACGCTGGTCCCTCTACCTCCCTCCTGGGGTGCGCAGATCTCAGGGACCAGTCTCCTGACCGCTACTCTTGGGAACCCTCTCCGGGCTCCCATTCGGATCGGGAGGAGGGGGAGCTTGACTTGGATCTCTCCGACAATGAGGGCCTCGCCCCAGATCCCCCAGCTTCCTCCGGGTTTTTTCACCCAGCCCTATTTAAGTCCCTATTGTTCAAGGCTCGCAATGTGGCAAATTTGGGGTCCACTGCATCTGATTCATCCTCTGTCAGGGATCCTTTATTTGAGGAGACCACCTTGCAGGCTGAGGTTATACCGGCCCCTCCTCTCTTTGTCAAACGCCACACTCTAGTCGGCGCGTTTTGCGGCCAGGGCTATGGGGGCCAGGCGTATGCACTGGCTGCGCAATTGGCCCATGGATGCTCCCCACAAATGGCGCCTGGCTTCTGCCCCCCTAAAGGGACAACTTTTTGGGGAGTGACTAAATCCCATAGTGGTGGAATCACGGGACAAACGGAAGGTTCTCCCTTCTGTCTCCCGTAAGAGCTTTTGCCCCTCTCCCTTCTCCAGACGCCCCTTTAGAGCCCCAGAACAGGGTCCGGGGTACGGAAGGCCTCATAACCAGTTTGGTTACAGGCAACGACACAGCCAGGATAGGGGGAGAAAAGGCAGGCAGTTCAAATGGCCCTTTCGAGGCACTGGGGGACGCCCCTTCCGTCGGGCCAAGTAGTCTCTCGCCCGATCCTCCCATTGGGGGTCGCCTCGCCCTCTTTGCTGCCCAATGGGAGGCCACCACCTCTGATGCGTGGGTTAGGGAGACCGTGTCATCTGGGCTCTCCCTTGAATTCCTCTCCACCCCCCCGGGGTTTTTCATTAGATGTCCCCTGTCCTCTAACTCAAACAAACGGGTACTGATGGCGGTGGCTATCCAGCACCTGCTGGACATTCGAGCTATTCAGCAGGTGCCTGAGGGCCAACAGGGACAGGGGTTCTACTCCATTTTGTTTGTGGTCCCCAAATCCTCAGGCGGGTGGAGAGCTATTCTCGACTTGAAGCGTCTAAACCAGTTCATTGTATATAAAGGGTTTAAGATGCACACGCTGCACTCTATTTTGAGTGGCATTCGGAGGGGGGACCTCCTTGCCTCGATTGATCTCACCGAGGCTTACCTGCACGTACCAATTCGGCCTTGTCACCAAAGGTACTTACGTTTCTGTTACGCAGGTGTCCACTATGAATATAGGGCTCTCCCTTTCGGCCTCTCCTTGGCACCCAGGGTCTTCACCAAGGTGCTGGCGGCCCTTGCCGCTCATTTGAGATCAATCCCCGTGTGCGTCCAATGTTACCTGGACGATATCCTCATCCAATCATCGTCACGCCTCCAGGCGGCGCACGATGTCCAGGTAACCGTTGACACACTCAGACACCACGGGTTTTCAGTAAATCTGGAGAAGAGCCATCTCTTCCCTTCCACCAGATTGACCCACTTGGGAGCCATTGTTGATTCTCTGGAGGGCATGGTGTACCTTTCTCAGGAGCGGCAGGACGATATTATGGCGCTTACCCGCCTGGTCCTGGGGCAACACAAGGTTCCTCTGAAGTTGCTCTCCTCGCTCCTGGGCAAAATGATATCTGCCATCCACATCACCCCCTGGGCACACCTGCACTCCAGAGACTTGCAATGGTTTCTCTTGCCATTTCAGAGGTCGGGCCGCAGCACATCGGCCTCCCGGGTCTTAGTTCCCTCGACTGTTCGGCATTCGCTCCAGTGGTGGACTTCGCCGGCCGTCACAAAGGGCAGTTCCTTTCTGGAGCCCCGCAAGGTCGTCACCACCGATGCCAGTATGTATGGTTGGGGGGCCCACGCTCAGTCGACTGTGGCTCAGGGCACTTGGTCCCTGGCCGAGACTCAGCTCAGTATCAACATTTTGGAGCTGAGGGCAGTCTACCTGGCGCTCCGGCAGATGCGACACCTGGTGGCAGGTCAGCACGTCCTCGTGCTGACAGACAATGTCGCTGCCAAGGCCAACATCAACCGGCAAGGGGGCACCTTGTCCCGCTGTCTTATGGCCGAAGCCATGACCCTGGGGCTGTGGGCGGAACGCAACCTGCTGTCGCTTTCAGCGGAGCACATCTCCGGGGTGGCCAATGTGACGGCGGACTGGCTCAGCCGCACCACCATTGACCAGGCGGAGTGGAGTCTTCATCCTTCTCTGTTCCAAGCCCTGGTCGATCACTTCGGTCTTCCGACCATCGACCTCTTCGCCACCCCGGGGAACGCCAAGCTGCCCAGATTTTTCTCCCGCTATCGGACTCTGGGTGCAGAGGGAGTGGACGCTTTCCGTTGCAACTGGCCATCCGGCCTACTCTATGCATTCCCCCCCTTGCCTCTCCTGCCCAGGGTCATTCGGCGAATCTTGCAGGAGAAGGCCGAGGTCTTACTCCTCGCCCCTCATTGGTCCAGGAGGGCCTGGTTTGTGGACGTCTGGGCCCTGTCCGTGGCTCAGCCGTGGAGGATTCCTCCGACAGTCGTTGCTCTGCCAGGGGTCAGTGGTGCATCCGGATCCTCGGTGGTACCAACTGACCACCTGGTGCTTGAGCGGGGCTCTCTCCAACGGCGACTAGTCCCGGACGATGTCATACGGACACTCCAGGCCTCCAGGAGGCCGTCCACCGAAAGAATTTATTCGGCCACCTGGAAGATATTTTGTTCCTGGTGCTCTCATGTGGGGTATTCTCCGTTTGACCTCGCCATCGTCAACATCCTCGAGTTCCTGCAGCGTGGTCACCAGAAGGGCCTGTCCCCCAACACGCTTTGTCGCCAGGTTGCGGCGCTTTCGTCAGTGCTCTCCTGTGGGTCCCTGGAATCCTTGTCTCACCACCCTTTGTTGCGCAGGTTTGTGAGGGGTGCGGTCAACCTGTTCCCCCCTTGTTGTTCATCGTTACCCCACTTGGGACCTGTCTAGAGTTCTCCTGTCACTGACTGAGGCCCCCTATGAACCTTTGCAGACCACTTCGCTTCGCCTCCTTACCTGTAAGGTGGCGTTCCTGGTGGCCATCACCTCCGCTCACCGGATTTCCAAGCTGGCAGCTCTATCGGTCAGGGGGGACCTTTGTATCTTCCACTCTGACCGCGTGGTCCTCCGCCTGGACCCCACATTTGTCCCCAAGATTAACTCCTATTTTCATAGGGCCCAGGAGATTGTCCTGCCTAATTTTTGCCCCAATCCTACCCACTCTCTGGAACGGAAGTGGCACAAGCTTGACGTTCGGTGGGCCCTTAAGGTATACCTCAGACGCACTTCCACCCTGCGCAGGACGGAGGCGCTTTTTGTCTCCTTTCAGCCCTCTTCCCTGGGACAAAAGGCATCCTCCTCCACCGTGGGGCGCTGGATACAGAGCGTAATAGCCAGAGCTTATGATCTGCAGTCCTTGCCGTGGCCTGCCCGGGTGACGGCACACTCGACCCGTAGCGCCGCTACTACGGCGGCTTGGGCTACTCAAGCGTCTATAGAGGAGGTCTGCCGGGCGGCCACTTGGGCCTCTCCTTCGCCATTTATCCGCCACTATAAGCTGGACGTCTTTGCGTCGGCGGATGCGGCGTTCGGCTGCAGGGTCCTCCAGCACGTGGTGACCCGGTCGGGGGGCGACGGCCAGACTTAGCCCTCCCAATGGACAGACTGCTTTGGTATGTCCCATTCTTGGAGGTTAGCTTCACCCACTATGGAGAAGGGGCGTTGGTCTTACCTGATACGCCTCTTCTCGTAGGGTGGAGCTAACCTCCAATCCCACCCTGATTTTGTCTGATCTGGCCTCCTGTACATCATTGTTCTCGGACCTGGTCCTTTGGGCATCAAATTGTTCTTTCGTTTGTGACTGTTTCCTGGGAAGCTACACGCCGAGTCTGTCTCTCGTCCTTCGTCAAAGAGGGGGAATTAAGGCAGGAGGATGAAGATATACAATTTGACAGACTCAGTCCTCATTGGCTGAACGGACGGTGTCATCCCATTCTTGGAGGTTAGCTCCACCCTATGAGAAGAGGCATATCAGGTAAGACCAACGCCCCTTCAGCATAAATTTAACATGTCTCCCATAGTGATACACAACAAACCCAGGCATTCCTGCCTTTGTATGCCACCATTTGGACTTCCTCACATGGGTTCGTCTAATGCAGCAGTTCTCAACCTGTGGGTCGCGACCCCTTTGGGGGTCGAACGACCATTTCACAGGGGTCGCCACGCACGTTAGCCCGCCATCTTGGTGCCACCGTCACTGCAGGGGTGAAATGCTCCCGGTTCGGCCGTGCCTGCGGGTCACCGGATAGCCGGTAGCGACAGAAGCGGGAGACTTCGCCCACCCGCCCGGACGCCGCCATTTGGGTTCTTTTACCCTCTGCGCATGCGCAGAATGCTTTGCACATGTGCAAAATGCTTTGCCTCCTTTGTCACCTCATCCCACACGGGGAGGGGACGGGGAGGGGGTGGTGGTGGCGGCGACGGGGGGGGGGTCGCGGCATTAGAAAGGTTGAGAACCACTGGTCTAATGCTTTAGTGTTTTTCTTGAAAGGGTATCTGCATGAGTGATAGGTCACTGATTTCAGAAAAAGAGTTTTAGAACTGAATGGAGTCTGCATTCATGAGCAGGACCTTGCAGTTTGAACTTTTTATGTATTGCTTTAGGGAAGATTCATATTAAAATGGGTATTAATCTAGTTAATATTCATTTTGAATATATTCCTGTGCTTCAAATTTTAGACAATTAAGGTAGGTAAAAGTATATGCAAATCACTTGGAATCAATTTCCTATTTGCTTTTATGATGTCTGTACTTTGTATCCTGAACAGCATAGAGCAAATAATAATGTAGGTGATCTTATTGCACCTTATTTTGCCAGTTTTTCTGCTACAAAAAGTCTTTAAAATCCTTGCTATTATTTCTGTTCATGAACTTTTGGAGTAAAATTTACAGTGATTTGCATCTATTTGACTCACAAAATGCCTGATTAGTCTGATCATCTTGTACATTTTTTGTCATTCTTTTTCCACATATACAGTACAAATATTTTTTTAAAAACACTTTTTGTTGGTTGTACTATCAATATTATTATGCACACCTGAGGCCGTTCAGTAACTCAAATCAGGAAAGTCAACTCAGCATAAATAATCTAGGTAAGGATGAATAGGTTGTAAGTATCAAATTGCATTTGTAGTCAATTTACATAAATAGAATTTGTCAGCACTTGACTAACAATCATAAATTCCAATTTCTAATTGTTGAAATGTCTCTTAAAACAAAGTCCTTGACTTACAAGTTTAAGGACAATAAACATTCTTAAAAACAAAATGCTTGTAAAAATCTTTATATTAAGTTGTATGCTGAAGTATGAGAAAAACTGTCTCAGTTAAATATTTGGTGAATAAGAACTCAGTATAGGTTATTAAACTTAATTATCTTCTTAGCATTCCAAACCATCTGTCTTTTACTTGTAAAAAGGATGTGATAATGAATGTATTTTTCATAAGTGGTTGATGGCTTTCATTGCTCAAGTTTAATTTGTTGCATTGATTTTTTAATGAAAAAAATTGGGAAATGTGGTTTCCTAGACTCCTACAGAAATACAGGTAATCCCCGGGTTACGAGCGTTCCCTTAGCAAACGTTCGAACTTACGCAATAAGCCTCCCCCTAGCGTTTGCGAACAAGGCCCGAAACTATGAATCTTGCAGCACCACAGCAGTTGTTCGCCCTTATGAACAACTGCAGAGGCTCTGCAACATTTGTCCTGCACGTTGCCAGCCGAAATGGAGCTTCTGAGGGGCAGATCCACCCCTCAGAAGCCCTGTTTGGGCATCCAGAGGCCTCCCCCGGCCCGTTGCAGGCTGAAATCGAGCTTCCGAGGGCCAGATATGGGCCCCCAAGACTCCGTTCAGCCCTCTGCAGGCCTCCCCCAGCACGTTGCAGGCCAAAATAGAGCCTCTGGGGGCCAGATCCAGCCCTCCGAATCTCCATTTGGCCCTCAGTGGGCCTCCCCTGGCCCATTGCAGGCCAAAATGAAGCCGCCGGGGGCTGGATTCGGCCCTCCAATGCTCCATTCAGGCCTCACCCAGCCCATTGCAGGCCAAAATGGATCCTCCAGGGGCAGGATCCGCCACTCCAACACTCCAGCCCTCCGCCAACCTCCCTCGGCCTGCAATGGGCTGGGGAGGCCTTCGGAGGGCTGAACGGAGCATCGGACGGCCGGATCCCACCCCCGTAGGCTCCATTTCAGCCGGCAACCTACCGGGGAATGCCTGCGGAGCCCTGAACGGAATTGCAGAGGCGTGGGTCACAACACACATGGCTGAGAGGCTGGAGAGGAGACTGCTTGCTAGATCTTCACAAGGTAAGTGACCCGGCATGGCAGGTTGGGGGGGGGGACAAAGCAATTATGGGGAGCATGAGGTATTTCAGTGGGTCGGGGAGGCCTTAGGTGGTCTTACGCAGGTGGCCTGTTCCATCAGTAGGCCCCCCCATGGCCTTCACCACCCTGAAATACCTCATATGCACTTAACGAGCCTTGCTGTGATGGTCCAGGACGGGTGTCAGCAACCTGCGGCCCCAGAGTCACATGTGGCTCTTTGACCCCTCCTGCAGCTCCCTGCCGACCCGGTCACGTGACATGCTCTCTGCCCCAAGAAGGCGCAAGCCTCTTAGCAGAGCCACACGGCTGAAGCGCTCCTAGCATTTTCTCCACACTACCTGCGACCGGCTGTTTTTTGCGATTCTGTGTCCTTTGCGGGCAGCTCAGCGCCAGCCGTGGTCCCCTTCGTGTCAGCTCAGGAAGGAGGGGAACGGAGGAGCAGCCGCCACCACCGCCGGATGCAGGGAAGGAAGAGCACAGGTGGGCTCCCCTGCGCAGTGCGGGTGGGATCCCCTGCACAGCACGGGCGGGATCCCCTGCACAGCACGGGCGAGATCCCCTGCGCAGTGTGGGCAGGATCCCCTGCGCAGTGCGGCCCACTACTCATCTCACTGTGGAGTGGCAGCAGCGGAAGGAGTTGCCGTCCACCCCGCCTCTGTGATCCTGGCCCAGGAGGGTATCCTGCTTGGGCACACGTGAGAGAGAGAGAGAGAGAGAGAGATGAGAGAGAGAAAAGGGGAGAAAAAGAGAAGCAGGGCCAGCCACAAGCGGAGGTGAGGGGCAAACAGGATCACCTCTCTCTATGATTTCTGCCCAGCATTTGAGATCTGACAAAGTTGGTACTATCTGGTTGTCAGGCCGAAGCCATTTTCTTTGGATCTTTGGCCTGCCACACTTTATGCTAGTTTAAAATGTATTCTTTGCTATGGGAATTTGGGAGGGGCAGTTGCATGAGGGATGTATGCATGTAGCCACAACAAATTCCTTCTAGATTGTCAAGGTCATCCTTTGTCCTGCACCTGAACGGAAGAAGGTGGAGTTCCTACCAAGCTAACAGATGAAGATTGGTTCATGTGATGAACCTGGGGGTGTGGGGACAAAGGCTTGAACTTTCAACTGGGTGGAGAAACCCCGAAGACTTCAGATCTGGGATTTCTCCCATCCATGCTGACATGGCTCTGTTAATAAATTGGAACTTTGAGGAATGCTTTGCCTCGGACTCTGATTTAATTCCAGATGCTATTCGGAACCCTGACACCTGAATGAATAAATGTTTTCTGTGGTTTTGCGTTGTTCTGTTCTGCCTATGTACTTTTTGTTCCTTTTTTTGTAGGGTCTTTAGCCCTTGTGATGGGGGGGGGGGCATATGTTAGCCTCCATCTTTGCTTGCTTGCTGTCAGCTGCCATGGATGGAAGGGGGAGGCTTTGCAATGGCCAGCGTGGATTTTGCTTATCTCTTCAAGGTCATTTCTTCAGGCTTTGGTATGCAGCAGCCAGAGATGATGCACCTGAATCAGAGACTTTGCCAAAACAATCTGGTCACAGATTTAACTCTGGTTGCCTAGTTACAGAGGGGGTGGACTCTAGGGTTTCTTTCAATTTGAATGCTTCGTGTGGTTTTGCCTCAGATTTTGTCTGAAGTAAACTA
>QLTV01003781.1:518103-535194 GCA_003457575.1 Thermophis baileyi
AAGAAAACATGATAGCAGTGTTCCAATAGCTCAGGGGTTGCCACAAAGAAGAGGGAGTCAAACTATTCTCCAAAGCACCTGAGTGTAGAACAAGAAGCAATGGGTGGAAACTAATCAAGGAGAGAAGCAACTTAGAACTAAGGAGAAATTTCCTGACAGTTAGAACAATTAATCAGTGGAACAAATTGCCTCCAGAAGTTGTGAATGCTCCAACACTGGAAGTTTTAAAGAAGATGTTGGATAACCATTTGTCTGAAGTGGAGTAGGGTTTCCTGCCTAAGCAGGGGGTTGGACTAGAAGACCTCCAAGGTCCCTTCCAACTCTGTTATTCTATTCTACCTATTGATTTGAAGTGGTACTCTCACTGCTATTTATCCCAATTTCTAAGAAAATTTAATTTGAAATATCTATAATTTTTCCCATTAAATAAATTGCATTAACACATCCATACATAGTATACATAGTATGAGCTGGTATCAGAAAAAGTTTAATTAAGAAGTCAAATAGAGATTATTTCCACTAATAATAAAGAAGCTGGTTATCATCTCTCTTCTTTTGGCTTATGTCATATTAAACAAAGAATAGAAAAAATAAAAAGGAGTGATATTTGGAGAGTTTCTCATGGTCAGCTCATGTGAAACTAACATTGCAGATTCAACAGTTCTGGAAAGCTGAGAAAAAACTTGAAACATTCAATTTCAATTCCCACATCCTTATTATAATGGCTGATACGTGTGCTTAGGGGAATCAATAAAGCTTTCTGGGCCCAAAGATAACCTCTCAGATGGAGCCCTCCATTGATGAGACAATGCAAATACAGTCCCACTTTGGCTGCAACAGATAAGGATAGCAGGAGAAAGAAAATAGGACAGTGACATAAGGAATTCTTTACTGCCATTGCAATGGGCCTGAACCCCAAAAGATTTTCCTTCAATTCTTCAGCCACCATAAAATATCCTTTCCTCCTTCTGTTTTACCTTCTGCATTCAGACCCTAACCTCTCCCTTTTAGAGCTCTTCCTCTAATATGACCTAGTCACTGTTTTCTTCTGCCATATCTGCATGACTTTGCTCTGATTCATTCCCAGCCCACATATGAGGTTGGGGATGAAGTCATCCATAGCTATTAATTTAAAGGTAGTTTTCCCTTCTTGTATCCATGGATACAATTTGGCATACTTCTCCAATGAATGTCAATACTGATGCTATCAGGGGATGGGAATTGCCCAATTTTCCTATTAGCTATTTTAGGTTACTGTGGATACTCCCTTTCTATGGATCACTGAGAACTGCCCTCGAAGGCCACTTTGGCTAAGGCTGCAGAAGAATGCCTAACCAGCATTTTTCATAATGCTTGTCAGATCTTTCATGGGTCCTTAAAAATACAGATTTCATATTTTTTTCCAAGAGTGTTGCTTTTTTGAGCTGCACAGATTGATTTAAATCAAAAAAGGATTATGTCAGATAGTTCTGTTATCAGAACTACTTTTTAAAGTAGCTATTTGAAAGATACCCTAGGTATACTATATTTGTGTTTGGGTTCTATCTCTTTATTATTTGGTGGTTATCTAGACCTCCACAGCCTAGATATGGCAGTTTTATTATTTATTTATTTATTTATTTTGCAAAATTTGTATGCCGCCCAACTCCCGAAGGACTCTGGGTGGCTCACAGTATATATACGGACACTCTTCAAGGGTAGCCCCATGTAGAGCGCATTGCAATAGTCAAGCCGTGAGGTGATAAGGGCATGAGTGACCGTGAGCAGAGCCTCCTGATCCAAATAGGGCCGCAATTGGTGCACAAGGTGCACCTGTGCAAAGGTCCCCCTGGCCACAGCTGTCAGGTGTTGATCTAATCTCAGCTGTGAGTCCAGGAGGACACCCAAATTGCGAACCCGTTCTGAGGGGATTAAATTTTCTCCCCCCAGAACCACATGAAAACAAGCATTGCCCCCTGCCAACACCGACTGTGAATGATCAGAGAGGTAGGAGGAGAACCACCGTAAAACGGTGCCACCCCCTCCCAGCTCCCTTAGTTGACACAGAAGGATACTGTGGTCGACGGTATCAAACGCAGCTGAGAGGTCAAGCAGCACCAAGATGGAGGAAAAACCTCCATCTCGGGCTCGCCAGAGATCATCCATCAGCGCGACCAAAGCAGTTTCCGTGCTATAACCGGGCCTGAAACCCGATTGAAAAGGGTCCAGATAATCCGTTTCATCCAATAGCCGTTGGAGTTGGAGCGCCACCACTTTCTCAACAACCTTCCCCACAAAGGGAAGGTTGGAGACTGGACGAAAGTTTTTTAAATCTGCTGGATCCAGGGAAGGCTTCTTGAGGAGGGGCCTTACCACCGCAACCTTCAATGGTTGCGGGACTGACCCCCCCCTCAAGGAGGCATTGATTACAGCCTGGAGCCAGCCTCGTGTCACCTCCCTGCTGGCAGAAACCAGCCAGGAGGGGCACGGGTCCACTAAACAAGTGGAGGAGCTCATCGCTCCAATAGCCTTGTCCACTTCCTTATCTTTATCTTTATAAGTAGGAAGGAGAAGAACAGGCCAAAAATGGGGTGCACGGAGGCCAAAAATGGGGCACGTGGAGGCTGAAAATGGGACGTGTGGAGGCCGAAAATGGGGCGCACAGAGGCTGCGATAGGCAGCAGTGGCGATGGGCGTTGATGGCGGCGATGGGCGGTGGCGATCCCCGCAGCCTGGAAGAGCTGATAGGCGGTATTCCGGGAGGCAGATCCAACTGCCAATCAGCTGCTTGTGCTAAATCAGGCTGTGCTGAAGCTGACCAGGCTGTTTGCTGTTTGCTGTTTGCTGCAAGGAGGCAAATTGCTGGGAGGCAGAGGCTGAAGGGTGGGGGCCGATGGGTGGGCGGGGCTTCAGCAACATTCGCTGTATAAGACGCACAGACATTTCCACCCACTTTTGGTGGGGGGAAGTGCGTCATATACACCGAAAAATATGGTATCTTAGTTTCTATGCCACCTAACTCCCAGCAATTCTGGGTGGTTTATAAATTGTTAAAATATTAAAACCAACAAAAAATAACAAAATAAAGAGTAAAGATGGTAAAAATGCCAAAACTGAATAGGAATAAAGAAAACAATGCAATCTAAAGGAAGCTTCAGTCACCCTCACCAAAGGCCTGCACAAATAGCCAGGCCTTCAGAGACCCTTTGAAACACCAGTAGGAGAGGGCCAGTTTAAATCTTGGGTGGAACCTCATTACACATGCCAGGTACTACTACAGAGCAGGTGCACTTCCCAGGTCCTCATATATGACATAGTTTAAGCAAAGGAACTTGGACTCTCCTAACCCTGAAAGGACCTGTTGGGAGAGTTTCTAATGTACTGTCTTCACTGGAAAAAGGAGGGAGAATCAGAGATGCAACTTCCTTGAAAATAGCCCATGTTGAATTATATAGCATAGTCAAACATCAGGAGTTAACCATAGAAAATGTTTTATGACATTTTGTATTATGTCATAAAATACTTTGTGATAATTTTATGCCATAAAATATTTTATAAAAATTGCCAAATTTCATTTTCAAGGAAGTCATGGGTCCCAGATTTTGGATGCCTTTTGTAAGTTAGCCAGTGGTGGGATTCAAATAATTTAACAACTGGTTCTCTGCCCTAATGACCAAGGAGGGGATGCTTTCCCAAGAGCTCACAATTCAAGAATACCAATGTGCCATTCATTAAGTGCACATGAAGTATCTCAGGGTAGGGAAGGCCATGGGAGCCTAGTGATAGGCCCTCAAGGCCTTCCTGATTCACTAAGATACCTCATGCTTCTCCCTCCCTTCCTGCCACACCGGATTCACTTACCTTGCAAATATCTGCCTTCTCTCTGGCACTGTTTCTTTGCCTTTGAGGGAGAGAGAGGAGAGTTGGCTTGGAAATGCTTTTCATGCCGAGAATGGACGCTCTGGGGTGCCATAATATCGCGCTGGTTCAGGCACCCATCCTCTTTTGCAGAGAGTCAGGGACCCAGAAACTTTCATTCTCAGCGCGAAAAGTGTTTGTGGTGCCGGTCTCCTGCTCCTCCCCCCCCAAACTGCTTTCCACCACCACTGTGGCAGGGACGCTCCCTGCCCACTAAAATCCACTGCGGATGGAGCTCTTTCAACAACCCATCCCGTGGCCAGAGCCAGGAAGGTCGCCATGGAATCAGACGGGCGCAGGACCCAATGCTGTGCATGGCCTGGGTGTGCTGCTCGCTCACACACACAGGCCTTACTGTTTGAGTGCGCCCCTCACACCTGTGTCCAGCCCACTGGAGTTCGCTGTGTCGGGGGAGGAATGAGACCCTGTTGTCCCACAGAGCACGCTTGCATGCAAATGGGGCGTCTCTGTGCAAATGGGTGCTTGGAGCAATCTTTGAGGGCAATCTCACTGCTGCGCCTCTGCTTTCTTCAGATTGGGCTTAGCCTGGGCACCCAAGCTGCTGGCAGTGGCAGCAGGAGCCACCTGAGCAGCCATGATTCCCCCTTCCCAGCCAGCCAGCCCTGACTGACCTACTCTCTGCCTGGCCAGCCGGACCTGCACAAAGCCTCACTGCTCTTCTCCTCCTTGTCCTCCCTGCTCAAGCAGTGGTGGGATCCGTGGGACGAGGTCTCATTCCTCCCCTGCACGGTGAGCTCTGGCAGGCTGGACATGGGTGTGAGGGGCTTGGCCCCGTGGTGTCACCTCACTCAGTTGAAGACTTCATTCCTGCACTCAAACAGTAAGGCTGGCCATGGAATCAGAATCGGCCGGGCGCAGGAACCAACACTGTCCTTGGCCCAGGTGCGCTGCTCACTTGTGTGCGCCAGCCTTACTGTTTGAAGGCAGGAACAAAGCCTTCAACTGAGTGAGGAGGCACCGTGGGGGCAGGCACTTCACACCCGTGTCCAGCCCACAGGAGCTCGACATGCCAGGGGTGGAATGAGACCTCGTTGTCCCACGGAGCCCACTGCTGCTCGAGCGGGAGGAGGAAGAGGGTGGTGAGGTTTTGCGCTGGCAGCTGACCAGGCAGGGAGTAGGTCAGGTGTCAACCCTGAAGCCGGCCTGAGGCCATTTTGAGACTTCAGCGCTGACACACTGGAGCTGAGGGATAGGGAGGGGGTAGTAGAGATAGTTGGGGCTTTGTAGTCAAAACAAGATTCTTTCTTTTGGGAACCAAGGACATTCCTGCAGGTGTTTGGAAGGAGGGGACTGAGGTCACCTAGCAACTGGACTGCATCCTGATTCAACCATGTGACTGGTTGTTTTGGGAAAGTGACAAACTTTTACTTTTAATTAGGTGAAAACTGTGGGAACCGTTAGAGTCTGCTGCTTCCATCAGCGCAATCCAGCCCAAGACCAGTTCCTCCCAGGCAGGACTGATCAACCACAGCAGGGACCTGTGCCACCAGCCCTCTGCTGCTTCCCTTGGCCCAGTCAAGACCGCGACCGCAGTGGAGCCCGCCAAGATGCAGGAAGCCGGCGAGTCCGCCTAGACAGCCCCAGCTGTCACCGGCTTGGCAAGTGCCACCCGGTTGGGCTTACTACCCCGGGCAAGGCTGGGTCCAAGCCCAATGGGCTCCAGCCCCTGCCCCTCCACCTCCGCCTCCCCCTCCCCCTCAGCTGGCTACTTCACCACATTTCAGAGCAGCCTTCAATGGGAGCCCGGACAAGTTGGCTTTCTACCTAAACTGGGTGTGGGCCCACATGGATCATTATGGGGACAACTACCCTAATGACCAGGCAATTGTCCAGGCCATCACGGAAAACCTAGATGGGGAGGCTGCAGAGTGGATGACACAACTGCATGATGAAAACGCTCCAGAGCTGGGGAACGTTGATGACTTCCTACAGGAGTTGAGGAATAGGTTTGAAGATGAACCCCAAGGCCAAGAAGCAGAGGCAGAAATCAAAGCCATTAAGCAGAGGGGCCACCCGGCCAAAGAATATGTCAGAGAGTTTCGGAGATTTGCTGGGAAATTGCGGCACTGGCCCGAGTGCCTCCTCGTCTACTTCTTCAAAGAAGGCTTGAACAAAGAGCTGCTGCACACCTGTGTCTGCCAGGGTGTCCCGGACCGCATTCACGACTGATACTGGATGGCCGTGGCCATGGACCTCGAGCTCCACCAACACAAGAAAGAGGCACTAGAGAAGAAACCCAAGAGGCAGCTCGGTTGGCAATCTGGCACCCGCCAAATGGAGGACCAACCGAACAGAGCCTCAGTGACACCCATCAAATGTTTCTGATGTGGCCAACAGGGTCACCGCACATCCGAATGCCTGGCCCCAGCTCCTATCCCTCAGGCAAAGACCCCCGCATTGGCCAAACCAAAAAAACCGCCATGAAAGACCACAGAGAGGAGAAAATTTGCCCGCCAAGCCATTGAAATCTCCCCTCCCCCTGAAGGAGAAGAGGGAACTCTGGCCCAGAGAGCCCCACCGCTGGCAGTCAGCGACAGCGATGACGACAACAAAGATAACCTGATGGTAAGTGAAGCCATCCGTCCATTCGCTATCAAGTCGAGGCTAGTGGTGCCAAAGACAGGGGTGCAGGGAGAAATAGAAGCCATCATAGACACAGGGTGCACCCAGTGTCTGATTAGCCTCCCCATTGTCCAAAAGCTAGGAATCAGAACGAGACCCCTAACCCAGTGGTGAAATCCTACAGGTACACCCTGGTTCGGGTGTACCGGTAGCAGCGGCCACAGGTGGTTCAGAGAACTGGTAGCGGCGGCAGCGCGAGGCTCCGCCCACCCACCTGGACATCACAATTTTCTTGTTTTTAACCCTCTGCTCATGCACAAAGCCTTCTGTGCATGCGCAGAGGGTGAAAAAGCATGTGCGATGGTGGCGCACACGCGCGCAAAGCATGCACTTCTGAACCGGTAGGGAAGGTAAGTAGATTTCACCGCTGCCCTAACCAATCCCATATGCTTTGAGCAGCTCG
Organism: Thermophis baileyi; assembly: GCA_003457575.1. NCBI lineage: Eukaryota > Metazoa > Chordata > Lepidosauria > Squamata > Dipsadidae > Thermophis > Thermophis baileyi. The sequence goes on from QLTV01003781.1 coordinate 525,047, forward strand.
ATGGGTTGTTAATAGGGGGGACCCCTGCCACGCTGGTCATTGAACCCGTAAGGCTAGAGATGGGTCGCCACTGGGAGCTTATCTGGTTCATGGTGGCATCGAAGATGACGGAAGCGATCATCCTAGGCCTGGCATGGCTAGAAAAATGGAGGCCCACCATCTTGTGGGAAGAAGGCTACAGAAAACTGAAACTGGGACTAGGTCCCCTTCCCCCTCCTAGCCTCATGGAGGGAGGATCTGTCCAGCGGCTAAATGGCACTAAGTTAAGCAAAAAAACCACCACCACCTCAGAGGAAAGGAAACCCTCAGATCCCTAAGGTGTACCGAGTCTTGGCTGGGGTGTTCAGTGAGGAAGAGTGCAACTCACTATCCCCTCACCACCCCACAGACTATGCCATAGAATTTGTGCCAGGAGCTAAACTGCCAAAGCCAAAGATGTACTCCATGACCCTAAAGGAAATGAGAGAATTGAGGGAGTACATCGACACGAACTTGGCCCGTGGATTCATACAGGCGGCTAAGTCCAGAGTGGCTGCCCCAGTCCTCTTTAAAGAGAAAAAGGACAGATCGATGAGGCTATGTGTTGATTTTAGGGGATTAAATGCAGTGTGCGTGGAAAACACATATCCACTTCCCCTCATGAAGGACTTGCTGGCCCACCAAACCAAGGGGAAGGTGTTTACCAAACTGGACCTGCGGAAGGAGTACTACCGAGTGCGAATCAAGGAAGGCGATGAGTGGAAAACTGCCTTCAACTGTCCTTTAGGCAGCTTTCAATTAAAAGTAATGCCTTTTGGACTACAAGGAGCCCCTGCAGTCTTTATGCAACTGATAAATGAGATGCTGCACAAGCATCTCTATAAGGGGGTCCTTGTCTACTTGGATGACATTCTCATTTTCAATGAAACCCTCGAGGAGTATGTAAAATTGGTGCGCCAAGTCTTGAAGAAGCTCCTCATGTCTAAGCTATACGCGAAGCTGTCAAAATGCAAATGCCACAAGACTGCACTAGACTACGAGTCAAGTGAGGGGGTGGAAATGGACCCGGCGAAAGTTAAAGCGGTTTTAACTGGCAACCCCCTCGCACGCGAAAACAGCTCCAGAGCTTCCTGGGGTTCGCCAACTTCTACAGACAGTTCATCCCCTCTTTCACTGAAATCACCCTGCCCATCACCGAACTTTTAAAGACTGGGGGGGGTGTCCTCAGAAACCACAGCCCAGCCAGCCCCTAAACTGGACCTTAGAGTGTCAGCGGGTGTTTGAGGCACTAAAAAGGCTGTTCGCTGAGGAGTCCATCCTCAAACATCCTGATCCCAAACAACCTTTCATGGTCCAAGCTGATGCCAGCAACGTAGTAGTTGCTGCAGTCCTCCTACAGAAGAACGCAGATGGCAACTTACATCCATGCACCTACACCTCTAAAAAACTCACAAATACGGAAAGGAGGCCTATGTGGTCTGATGAGCCCTACTAACCTGGAGGCACTTCCTTGAGGGTAGCCTAGTGCCGTTTGAGGTATGGACTGATCATAAGAACCTAAAGGCATTAAAAACCTGAAGAAAACTCTCCCCGAAGCAGGTTCGCTGGGCGCAGTACTTTAAGCGTTGTAACTTTGAGTTGAAATACATCCCTGGGGATAAGAACCTCTTGGCAGATGCCCTGTCCAGAAAAGCACAGTTCAACAGTAAATGACAGCAGGTGATCCACGCTATGATTCCCCCCTCCCAACTCGCTTTGCAAGCCACAAGCCAGGCGATGGAGGACCGCAGACGAAGGGGCGATGACTCAAAGGCTAAAGGACGAGCTGCCAACCGACCCGTGGTATAATGACAACAAAGAATCATTGACTATCAAAGATGGCCTGGCCTGGAAGGGATCCAAATTGTACGTGCCTAATAGCCTGCGACTTCAAGTGGTCCAAAAGAGCCACGATTCTAAACAGGCAGGGCACTTTGTCTACCTGAAGGCCCTGCACTTGGGCAGAAGGCAGTTCTGGTGGCCGAAGATGAAGAAGGACATAGAGGATTATGTAAAAAGCTGTGCCACTTGTGCAGCCATGAAGAAAAGGCCAGGGAAGCCTCCTGGGTTACTCCAGCAAGTGGCAGACCCATCCCAACCCTGGGAAGAGATTGCTATGGACTTTGTTGTTGAGCTCCCTGAGAGTGGAGGAAATACGGTCATCTGGACCATAATAGATTTGTTCTCGAAGCAAGCCCACTTCACAGCCTGTCCTGGGCTCCCATCCACAAAAAAGCTAGTCAAACTGTTTGTAAAACAAATCTATAGGCTGCATGGGGTTCCGTGCAGAATAATTTCTGACAGAGGGGTCCAATTCACTGCTAAGTTCTGGGAGGGAATTTATACGATCCATTGGACTGTCACAGGGGCTCAGTTCGGCTTTTCATCCGAGTACGAATGGGGCAGTGGAAAGAACGAATGCCATGATTGAGCAATATTTAAGACAGGGGTCCTCAAACTTTTTAAACAGGGGGCCAATTCACGGTCCCTCAGACTGTTGAGGGGCCATACTGGCTGGGTGGGCATGGCTAGGTGGTCATGTGACTGGGTGGGTGTGGCTAGGTCGTCATGTGACTGGATGGGCATGGTGAACTCGATGTCATTCACATGGAGGGGCGCCTTGCCTGGCTTCTCCTTGCCCCTCCCCTCCCCGACAGTCCTCGCCTCATCTTGCATGTTATGGTGAGAGAGGAAGCTTTTTCAAAGTCATCTTCCTCTTGATACTAGCCAATAAGATGAGATTTTGCTATCAGAAGACCTGATGTATATTTCCAAGTATTGTTTATCACCATTCTCTTGGTATCTCTCTCTCTGTGTGTGTGTCTCTTTTTCTCTCTGTGTCTGTCTGTCTGTCTGTCTGTCTCTCTCTCTGTCTCTCTTTCTGTCTCTCTCTTTCTCTTTCTCTATGTCTCTCTCTCTCTGTGTCTCTTGTCTCTCTCTCTCTTTCCCTCCCCCCCCTCTCTTTCTCTCTCTCTTTCTGTCTCTCTCTCTCTGTGTCTCTGTCTATTTCTCTTTCTCTCTCTCTCTCTGTCTATCTTCTGGAGGCGGGGGAGGCACGTGAATGCCCCGGGAGGCCTCTGTGCACCCTGTTTTTGGCCTGCAGAGTGCTACTGGAGGCAGGGCCCCGTTTTTCACCTCCCCGCCTCCAGAACCACTCTCCAGGTCAAAAACGGGCTAAAACAGGCCGTTTTTGGTCTCCTGGGGCATCTGCGTGCCCCATTTTTCACCTTCCCCGCCTCCAGAACCACTCTGATCTGCTTATTACATTTCAAATAATTTTTAGAAAGTGAGTCATCCACAATCAATACAGGAACAATATATCAAAGGTAAAAAACCTTGTACTAGTATGATTTTTATGGTAAATTTAATAATGGTCTTTCATTGATATTCACATTTTTGCATATCAATTATTGTATTTAAATTTAAATAATTTAAACAATCGTATATCATTCGGTTTCTAAGATAGTTTACTAGCAACTTATAAATAAGTCTCAGCTATTTTTCTGAGTTTTGTATTAGAAGTTTTTTAAAATTTAATCAGGTCTACTTTGTTTTTTGCAATTCCTTTTGAACTATGCCACTTATTTGGAGATACTGTAGTAAAGGCATTTCTGACCATTTTGAAGAAAGAATTTCAAAATATTTCAACTTTATTTTGTCAATAATTAAGTCTTACAGTCTGTACAAATTAGCATCTCTCTAAAAGTACTCTTCCACTTACAAACATTAATTTAGTGATTGTTTGAAGTTACAATGGCACTGAAAAAACTGACTTGCAACCAGTCCTGATCAAAATTTGGGTACTTGGCAACCAAGATGTATTTACAATAGTTGCAGTGTCCTGAAGTCTTATGATCGCCATTTGTGACCTTCCCAGCCAGCTTTCAACAAGCAAAGTTAATGAGAGAAGCCAAATTCACTTAATAACCACATGATTCACTTAACAACTGTAGTGATTTGCTTAACAACGGTGGCAAAGAAGGTTGTAAAATTGGGTGTGACTAACTTACTGAACACCTTGCTTAGCAATGGAAATTCCTGTACCTGTTGGGGTTATAAATTGAGGATAACTATACTGGTCACTTTTTGTACATTCACTTTTATGAAAATAATTATTTAATAGATACACAATATCCTTGGTAGAGGGATTCAGTTTGCAAAAACTGCAAAATAGTGCTCCTTTGGTAGAAGCAATGTAGATATAAAATGATTTTATCTAGCTAGTAATCCTTGTTAGAGAACTAACTTGATTATACAATTTGACATTGATACTGCCAATCTGCCCCATCATTCCAGGTCTTGGGCTTAATCACATCTTTTGACTAAAGTTAGTTATTTGTTTCTGCCATCCATTTAATACTTTGTCTATAATTCTTAATGGAATAATTTGTAATAGGATGTTATGCTTTGCTAAATATTCATTTTTACTGTTGCTATTCTTTTTAGCTAGAACAGTTTTCTCCATCTCAAAATGCTTGCCATTATGTTTTTCCAGATCTCTCCCTGTAATAGATACAGTCTTTATTTTCTTGCATATCTCAATAGGTGGCAGTAATTTTATGACCTTGGTTAAGCTTGGAAACTCAGAGAGATAGGCCTGGCTAATACTTGTTTAGGAGACTATCAGTGAATTTAAGAGTTGTTGTTAGATTGTAAAGTTGAAAAAATAATGCAGAAGGTAATGGCAAACCACTTCCATGGTGTTCCTAAAAAATGTAGGAATTGAATCAAATGGGAATAAAATGTCTTTTACTTTCTATATTTCTGTAGATTGATGATATGCAGTAATGCATATAGTCCTGCCATAAAGTTATTACAGAAATGTTTTATAGGTTATGTTTTCATGGACTATATTGTTCACTAAATTCATAGAATGTACTAAGTCTGACAACATTTAATAATAATAGATTTGCTAATCTTGAAATTGCCAGAGAGTTGCTGTTTTTCCTGCAACAGACTAATATAACTACTTTTCTAGAAATGCATTTTGGAACCATAAGAGTTCTATAAACTGTCCAAAACAATGTTTATCTCTTTGATTTAATAAGTTTAGAATGCTTTAATAGGTTTTGAAGTTTGAATTTCTTACACTGTTCATGAAATTGTAAAATTCATAAAAATATAATGCTTCTATGTTATTTTTTAAGTAGTGAAATTATATGTTTTAAAATCCTTACTTTGCCACAAATTTCAATAGGAATATATTTATAATAATTAACATAGGAAAAGTTCATAGCTTTCCCCATGTTATTAACAAAATAATAAGATACATGGAAACTTATTACTACCATCTAAGTATTATCTATAATATACTATGAGCCCCTAATGGCTTTTAAAATGTATTAAAATTGATTTTAATATTTAAAAATGCCCCAAAGCAAGTTACTTGCTAAGTTTACTGTTTATTTTTGAGCGAGAAAACATTAACTACTTCCTATTTACAGAAAACTCTTCTGAGTTTTGCTTTCTCAGTTAGGCACTACCTAGAATACATCAATAGACCTTCATAGGAAAAATTTTTCCTACAATGGAGAAAATGATATATTTTTGCTTTTTGTTATTTTGTTTTTTGTAACTTCTGTTATTACAGAGAGCACAGTTACTGGGCCATTGTGGATAGACAAGGTTAGGTACTCTGGCCTAATCTAAACTACATTTACTTTCAGAGAAGTAGGCTTAGCACTGCTTCCTTACTTTTAGAGATAATGTTCTCATCCTAGACATATAAATTGTTCGTCTTCCAAATCTCATTATCTCCTAAAATGATTGCTTCCTTCCATGCAAATTCTTAATAAATTCTTATGGAAGCTCACACAAAGCTAATAGAACAAAGAACAGAACAAACTCTTATCCTTTCTACTTTTTAGAAAATGCCGTTTCCTTTATTTGAAAATTTATATACAAAATTATGCCAATAAAAATGAATGAAATCTACTTTTAAGACATGTTAAGCAGTGAGGAAAGGATGCTATATTCTATACACAACTGGCTTCTTTATATGCACTGCTTCAATAGGTAAATTACTGAGGAAATGCAGATTTTTTCCTAAGATAACTCTCCCAACTCATATGTGCTGAACTACTTGAAAGTGACATATACAATTTCAGATGATTTATATATACAGTTTAACTGCATCTCTGCAAAAAAGAGAGTGAACTGTGATATTCTTTCCCAATGTTCTCTGAGTAGGCTTTTTAAAAATTAATGTGAAAATCTGTGCCTAAGCAAATATGTTTTAATAAGCAAAAATGCAAATTAACAGACAAGGGTTAAGTTTTGTGGCAAATCTAACAAAGGCTAGAGGAAAAGCCTATTGTAGAGCTAGATGGACTTTTTGTTGAAAAAAGCCAGGTTGCAGAAACATACGTAATCCCAGATTCTCTCTCTGAATGCAGCAGGCACAATAATTGCTTTGTAACCCACATTCTTGTAATAAAGAAAGCAAACACAGAGCTAACACAGATCAGGTCCTTTTTTTCTATTTCTATTCAGACTACAAAGCAGGATTAGTCTATAACCTCATAATGCACTGAGCTCAAGAAGGCAAAAAAGAAAGAAGAAAGTATCCTTTGTCTTTTACTTACCAGTCGAGGCTGAGGACATGTGTGCTCTATCTCCTCCATGATTTCTGAAGGAAGCTCATTAGAAAAGGATTTTGGGATACCTGTTTCTGACTCAGCATTAGTTGCAAGCACTGGCATGGCCAGTGAATGCTTCTTGTGATGATGCCCTTTCTGCTATTCTCTTCTCAGCCAGATAATGTTTTCTCATGTAATTCTTTCTCTCCCTCACCTTCTTCCCCTTCTCTTCATTTCATTCCCTTGAGAAATTAAAGGTTTTTCTTTCAAGAAGAAGCCAAGAGGCAAGGCCTCAGTTTATCACTATAACAACCAGCTAGCAGCAGAGCAGTTGGTACATGATATAGTATTCTAATTTGCATGACGCATTCTGGTTGGTTACTGTCATCATAGTACCACTTTGACTGAAGTAGCTGATATATGCTGGGAGGCAGGTTGATATGAATGCCTTCTTCCCTTTATTTAGTGCTTTCCTGCTTAAGTGTCACATGACTTTACACATTTGATAATATTTTTCACATTTATTATTATACACTTATTTCATTTTGCATTTTTCTTCCTATTCTTTTAAATAAAAAGACACATACTGGGATTTTTGATGACTGAATTGCTCTAAGTTTAAAATTCTATTTCTGTATTTAAAAATAAATGTATGATTTAGAAAAAGAGGGCGAGATGAGCATAATGGGAAGTCATAAACTGAGAAGAAATATAGAGAAAAATATTGAGCTAATTTAGCCCTGGATTTAACAATGCTGAGTGAGTTGAGAACTCATAAATTCATCTCAAACTTATCAAAATAATATATACTTTCCACACTATTATTTCAACCTTGCATTCCAGTTCTTACACAACTGTGTTCTGGTGCTGAAGGGACAGCTCCTCTTAGTAATAACTGTCTATGTAAGTCAGTGATCAAATAATGCTGACTTATGTTAACTAGAGATAAACATACTGATATAATTTTAAGTGAGGATTTTTTGAAAGGGAATATAAAACTAATTCAAAATAATATGAAGTTTAAAAAGAAAAGAAAAAGAAAGAAAAAATTAAAGCGAAAGCTAAAAGTGGAACACAGGGAAAAAAGTAAAAAAAATAGAAAGAAAAACATACAAAGAAGTAGTTTGCTATCTTCTTTACTGTAGAGCAGTTATAAATACCAATATAGATTTATATCCTACTTTATGAGTCACTACAGAACTCTCTTGTTTTTATAATTTATCCCAGTGTTTGTCAACTTTGACAGCTTTAAGATGTGCGGGCTTCAACACTCTGAATTTCCCATCCAGCATGCTGGCTGGAGAATTCTGGGAATTGTCATCTACACATTTTAAAGCTGTCAAGGTTGAGAAATACTGGTCTATCTTGTCTAATAATCAAAGCCATATATATCATAAGTTCATTTTTTCTGCTTCATACAAAAAGTCTATATGATGTTTCCAATCAGCAATAAACATAGATATTGTCTTTTCTGTGATCAAAGAAGTCAGTTTAGTTATCTCAGCCAGTTCCATCATCTTCACTAATTGTGGGTAATGCAAAATCTTTCTATTTTTGTGCAACTTGCTGCAGTTATCATGTATAAAACAAAATTTTATGACTTGTTCCGTTTGAAAAACCTTTAATCTTAATTTAATCTTAATCTTAAGAAAAACCTTTAATCTTAATTGTTTATTAATCTTTAAAATTCTCTGAAACACTGTATGTGTTTGAATCCAGAATTTTCTAGCTATTTAACAGATAAATCAAACAAAAGTCCCTTCTTGCTGTTCGTATTTCTAACATAAATTTGAAGTGCTTTAATACATTCTAGACAATTTCTCTGGTGACATATACAATCAATAATTTTATTATAAAATATCTTTAATATTATAATATAGTTTATATTTCAATCCTTCCAGACACATATTTTCCCATTGTTCCATCTATATAACAAATTTTAGACCATTTTATCAAACATTTTTTCACATGTTCTTCTGTTTCAAATTAAAATAAAAGTTTGTATGTTTTAGCAATTACATGTTCAATTACAATTCTATTTCAAAATCAGTCTTACAGTGTTCAAAATGATAAGTTCATTTGTCTACCTTAAATCCTTCTAATAATTGTAAATAAGAGACCATTGACAGCTATAGCCCTCAGCCATAAAGCTATTTTCTGACACAATCTGAGTTTGCATCTATTCCATATTCACAATATAGCATGTCTTAGCTTTATTTTATCACAAATACCCAAATTTCAGATTATGTTGTACTAACACCAGAAGCTTTCTATTTCTCAGCAACATCCACTCTTCCATCAAAACCAAATAGCAACTGCAAAATACAATTCCAAATCAGGTAATCCCAATCCTCTTCTTTTCTTTACATCTTGTAACACCTTCTATTTAACTCATGTTTTTCCCCTGCCACAGATAGATATATCTCTCTGTCACTGTTTAAATGGTTCATTAGTTGTTAAAACAACTATTGTCTAAAACAAAAATATCATTCTAGGCAAGACATTCATTTTTATCACAGAAATTCTCCCCAGCAATGACAGTTGTCATTTCTCACATCTTATCATGTCTTTTTAAACTCCATTTCATATTTTAACATAGTTATTTTGAAATAACATACAATTCTATCAGGTCCCCATAGATTCCTATCGGGACGCTGCCATTCTGGTGGGGAGGGCCAGGATGCTCCTTTACAACCTTTTCCTATTTCTGTCACTTTGATGTACCTTCTTGGGAAAGGGAGGGGGAGGGATAGGCCTGGGGCCATCTCTTTTGTCTCATCTCCGAAGGAATGGGCAAAGAGGTGCCTAAGAACAACTTCTTATCACCTTCTCAGCTCGAGTTCTCACAACTTCGCACATGTGGATTGGCTCGCCTCAGACTGGACATAGGGAAGGGTTTCTGCAATGTTTAATCTAATGGTTCTGTTCTGAATCAAGCCTAGATTGGTTATGCTATCATCAGGCAGTTTAACACAGACGCAATGGTACATTCAATCAGATTATATTTTATTCTTCAGGCATCCTCTGACAACACTCACGGTTATGTAGAAGTTCTTCTGAATCTACAGTCATAATCTGGAACCATCACGAATATTGTAAAAAAGGATTAATGCTTCCCCATCTCGTTGCTACATCTTTTCCCGGTAGAGAGCTTTGGAATGACTTCCTTTGGAACAGCGTACTTCAATTACTCCCGCCCCCAGGCATACTTCAATGACCAATAAGAGTACACAGTTATGATCACATGGCATGGACTACATGGCATGGACTACATTCCCCAGAATGCTATGTCTTAAAGAGACAGTTCTTAATTCTAGGCTGAACCCTTGATAAGCCAGCACAGGAATGATCAGATAAGAGAGACCATAATCTGCAGCTGCATGATGGGTAGAGCAAGAAGCTCCAAAGGGAATCTTCCTAAGTTCTCAGGCTGTAACGGCAACCGTGGGAGAATTGTATTTTCAGACTTGCAAGATTCTGTTAATGTAGCTTTACAACAAAGTAGAATTAGCTGTTGTGTTTCCTGCCTGGTCTACCTGGTAAGGATGACAG
>QLTV01003781.1:603754-614383 GCA_003457575.1 Thermophis baileyi
ACCGTCACCTCCACTAGCTATGTTGTTGCTCAGAATTCCTAAGGCCCATTTGCCTTCACATTCTAGGATGTCTGGCTCGACGTCAGTGACCACCCCATTGTGGTTATCAGGGACGTTAAGCTCATTCTTGTATAGTTCTTCTGTGTAGTTTTGCCACCTCTTCTTAATCTCTTCTGCCTCTGTTAGGACCCTGCCATTTTGGTCCCTTATCATGCCCATCTTTGCACGAAACGTTCCCTTCATATCTCCAATTTTCTTGAAGAGATCTCTGGTCCTCTCTATTCTATTGTTTTCTTCTATTTCTTTGCACTGTTCGTTTAAGAAGGCATTCTTATTTCTTCTAGCTATTCTCTGGAATTCTGCATTCAATTGGGTGTATCTTTCTCTTTTTCCCTTGCCTTTTGCGCCCCTTCTTTCCTCAGCTATTTGTAAAGCTTCCTCAGACAACGATTTTGCTTTCTTGCATTTCTTTTTCTTTGGGATGGTTTTAGTTGCTACCTCTTGTACAATCTTGCGAACCTCCGTCCATAGTTCTTCAGGCACTCTGTCTATCAGATCTAATTCCTTAAATCTATTTGTCATCTCTACTGTATATCCATCAGGGATATGATTTAGTTCATACCTGAGTGGCCTAGTGCTTTTCCCTACTTTCTTCAATTTAAGCCTAAATTTTGCAACGAGAAGCTCATGATCCGAGCCACAGTCAGCTCCTGGTCTTGTTTTTACTGACTGTATAGAGCTTCTCCATCTTTGGCTAAATAGCACTTAGTCAATCTGATTTCTGTGTTGATTGTCTGGTGATGTCCATATGTAGAGTCGTCTCTTGGGTTGTTGGAAAAGAGTGTTTGCTATGATATTGATAGTAACTAATTTCTAATTGTTAGCATGGAGAAGAACCTTTCCACTTAGAATAGAATATTCTTTATTGGCCAAATGTGATTGGAAACACAAGGAATTTGTCTCTTTCTGGCTTGTGCAGTATACAGATCCTCAATGAAATGCAGGCTGGTTGCAATTGTTCTTTCTGCAATCCTAACTATCGGTTGAAGTCTGCACCTGTCTTGTTTGGTTGCTGTACTTCAATTCAAGCATGAATTGTCAAAATTTGCTCAATATCATTAATAAGAAACTTTTTTTAAAGTTTGCTTTTTCTTTTACTTCCCTTGCTCAAGACAAGTGTAACTTTTTAATAAAATTATTATTTTCTGTCTCTTCAAAAATGTGTAATTGAAATGAGTTGGTAAGAAAGTATATTCTCAATTTAATTGTTGCTATTTGAAGCAAGGGTTTTGTAATTGCCCAAAATGTGAAAAATAAGAAAGTGATGAACTAATTTGTAATTAGTATGAGTTGCATGGAGAAGTTGTATTTATGTAGCATATAAAGAAAAGTGTTTCTTGACAGGTTGTTCCAAATAAAACCAACATGTAGTCAATTCTGAATAATGATGCATGGTTAGATTTATTGAATAGATTACTAAATCTATGCTTAATTTAACTTGTTAACAGATGAATGGGAATATGATTTCATTAATGTCTTTCTTGTTCTTTTACGTTTTTCTTTGAGTAGATTATGGCTGCTACAGCTTTAGTGCATCACAAATTTTGTCTGGACAAAGCACCACCTGAGCCTCCATTTCAGACCCACTTCTGTGGTACGAATAATTAGAAACTTACTGTATTAATTTGCTGTTAATTATTCCTCTACTTTCCAAATAAATGTTTTAATAGGCTTTTGAACAACTATTACTCACCTGTAGGCTTGGTTTTATTTTGGGCAGCGTTGCTGCCCTATCAAGAACATTCTAGTTTAATGTGGACTATTCTCATAAGCATAAGAATTGTTTGACATCTAAATAAGACTTGAATGTAAACAAATGCGGTTAATGAATTGAGAGAAGAGTTTAGGATTATACATCTTAAAAGAGATCAGTGCATATTTGGGTGTCAAGAAAAGAACGGTAACATTACTTTAAATAGCTAGCAATTATTTGCCACAAGGTGGCAAATGATTCTTTGTAACTGTTAAAAACACTCTTACAGAAAATATGGTTGAACCAGTGGTGGGTTGCTGCCGGTTCGGACCAGTTGTCCCGTACCGGTGGCGGAAATTTTCACCCGCTCGCCGAACTGGCAGCGATGGCTGGCTGTCCACGCCCCCGAACCGGTTCTCTGGTCGCCGCGGCCCTGCAAAGAATGCTCTGCGCATGTGCAGAGGGTTCTGCGCATGCGCAGAGAGTCATTTCCGCAAAGTGATGTAGGCGCGTGCGCGACCGAAGCGCGTGCACAAAACGCGCACTTCCGTCACGATGCGAACCGGTAGGGAAGGTAAGTGGAACCCACCCCTGGGTTGAACCAATGTTAATAAAACAGAGACAAAAATCTTTATGGAGATCCATGATCTCTGAAATAGCATTTTTTTCCTATTCATAAGCAGTCTTTTTTCTTCTTTTCCTGGCCATAGAATACAGGAAAGCCTCTTTTACTAGCTAACCGAGAAGGACTTTTTCAAAGAGCATTTGAAATTAGTACCAGAAATTAAGGCATAATGTCTAATCCTACTTTATTAGGTGAAAATGGTATGTGTGAGAGAAACAAAGCTTCCAAAGCACCTGAAGGCCAGACAAGGAATAAGGACGGAAACTGAATAAGGAGCGATTCAACCTGGAAATAAGGAGAAATTTTCTGACAGTGAGAGCAATCAATCAATGGAACAGCTTGCCTTCAGAAGTTATGGGAGCTTCATCACTGGAAGCTTTCAAGAAGAGACTGGACTGCCATCTGTCAGAAATGGTGTAGGGCAGGGGTGTCAAACTCGTGACAACACGTCATCTGACGTATCGCAACCTCCCCTCCCCCCCCAGCATGTGACGCATCTGGCCCGTGGGCTGCAAGTTTGACACCCCTGGTGTAGGGTCTCCAGTTGGAAAAAGCAGCTAGGAAAGGTTTATTTCCTGTACTCATGTCTTGTAAATAAAAAGTAAGGAGATTTTGAAGGCTATAGTAATTGAGGCAGAATATGTAGCTGAGGGCTTATAGAGAAGTTAATTCTAGAAAGCAAAGGTTGTCTGAATTATAATTGTGTGGGGTAAAGAATGTCAAAGGGCATAGAAAACTGGTGGAGAAACTGCACTCAAGTAAATATGCTTAAAATGTTTGTGAGATATCCAGTTAGAACTATCAGTTAACAGATAATCTGAATCTGGAAAATCAGTGAGATCTGGCATAGAAGTATATACCGTATTTTTCGGAGTATAAGACGCTTCGGAGTATAAGACGCACATTAGTTTTTGGGGAGGAAAACAAGAAAAAAAATTCTGCCTCTGCCTACCAGCATCCATTGGTATTCATCTGGCTAGCGTCCTTGCAGCAAACAGCAAACAGCCTGGTCAGCTTCAGCACGTTATCGCAGCCTGATTCAGCACAAGCAGCTGATTGGCGGTTGGATCGGCCTCCCAGAATACCACCAATCAGCTGTTCCAGGCTGTGGAAAACAGCCCATCACCGCCTCCGCGTGTTATGTTTTTGACCTCCGCGTGTCGTGTTTTTGGCCTTCACACGCTCCGTTTTAGACCCAGGCTGCCGGTATTGCCACAGCACATCGCCGCCGATTGCCGCCTCCGCGTGTCGTGTTTTCACCCAGTTCCAGGCGGGGATCGCTGCCGCTGCCACTCCCCGCCGTCTGGAACTGGCCGAAAATGCGATGCGCGGAAGCCAAAAACGAGGTGTGCAGAGGCCAAAAACGCGATGCGCGGAGGTGGCGATGCGCGGAGGCGATCCCCGCAGCCTGGAATGGATCTAAAATGGAGCGTGCGGAGGCCGAAAGCGCGACGCACTGAGGCCGAAAACGGCCAAAGGGTGGGGGCCGGCGGGTGGGCAGGGTTTCGGCAACATTTGTTGTATAACACGCACCACAATTTTCACCCACTTTTTTTGGGGGGGAAAGTGCGTCTTATACTCTGAAAAGTATGGGTAGTTAGAAGTCATCAGTGTATGGATATAATGAATACTGGTATTCAGTAGTATCAGGCGTATATGTGCTTGTGCATGTCTCCTCACATACATGCAGAGAATAAGGGACAAAAGTGATCAGAAAGGAATAAATGGGGAATTTCATACAACGTTCCTCAAAGCATTGTAGAATATGAGTTAAAATTTGCTTCTGAAGTATGGAATTTTTGTTTACGTTTCTTTAATCTATTTTGCAGTTGTTTCTAAACCAAATGATTGCATTTTCCCATATGATTTCAAGGAAATCGCTAAACAAAAGGTAAGCTTGTTTTTTTTAACTCATTGCTTTGCATTCTGTAACCTTTCCCTTTGAAAAAAAAAATTAAGTCTCATGGTGACAAAGATTCTTTCCACTAGATCAGTGGCTGCCAACCTTTTGGGCACCAGGGACAGTTTCCGTGGAAAGAGGTTTTCCGCAAACTGGAGGGGGCATGGTTTTGCGTGCTGCCTGCATTCTGCGGGTGGGGCTTCACTTGTTTGTGCGGCCCAGTTTTTGGCATGCCACGGACTGGTGCTGGTCCATGGACTGGGGGTTGGGGACCCCTGCACTAGATAGTGATGAAAATGTTGATTCTGATTTTTTCCCCAGATAAATATTTTATTATTAACAGTGTTAGAAACTCACTGTTTCACTTCAAGAATTCAGATCCAAGGCCCTGGAAATAATTCAGTTTGCCCTGGGGTATTCCAGTGATTGTGTAATCCTAGATAGTGAATCTGGAACATAATTTGGGAAAAATTATATTTGTTTCCCTGTAATGTTGAAAAAAATCCTTTTTGTTTGATTGATTGTGTGCATTCAGGCTGGTGTCAACTCTTAGTGATTACATTCTTTATGACAATCTATCCCACACATGGCCCTTCAGGTCTTTCCACAGGGCATTCTTCACCATTATAATTAAGTTGTCCTTTCCTCATTCCTTCCACCTTTCTTAGCATTATAGATCAAGAGAGCAGGGGAGAGTGTACAGGATGGTCTCAATCCTTTGCTGACCTGGAGCCAGTCTGTTTTATTATGTTCCATATGCACTGTGGTTTTCTGCGTTATGTAAAGGTTGTGTATGAGGATGAGATATTTTGGGACTTCCATTTTCCTCAGCACATTCCACAACCTGACAGGATCGATTCAATTGAAGGTGTTTCTATAATCAGTGAAGTTAGACATTATTTTTGGTATTCCTTGTTTCTTTTCAATTATCCTTTATCATCAGCAATAATGTTATATGTTCTTTGGCTTTCTCTAAAGTCAGTTTGAATATCTGGCATCTACCGTTCCATCCATGGATCTAATCTGTGTTGGATGATCCTAATATTCTTTTTTCTCTCTAGTAATGTTGAAATGATTGCTTGGTTTACAATAGCACTGAGAGCAATGAAGCAGATGGGCAGAGAGTTGGACCCAGTTGTACATGGAGGACTTTTCATGATAATTAGATTGAATACAGAATGGGCCCTCTTTTTAGACTTAAGACCCTTCTGTATGACTTTAACTTCTCTGTATGACTTTCTGTGGATGCAGTGAAAGCATGAAGCAACCTCAGTAACTGTTAGTTTCATATAGGTTCCTTCTAACTTATAGATATTGAAGATGTGTACAGAATTTACAGAGAAACGAGGGCGCTACTTTTTTACCCTACTTTTGCCTTTTTTGTCTGTTTAAACATCTAGTCTAGGATTGGCCCTTTGCTTAAGAGAAATCAGTCCCATCACTAAAATAGTGCCATCTTGTGGGGCTCAGTTGTATGTTCTCCACTGCATGTCCTGCCCTGTAGTACAGCTGCCCATCAGAGAGTCAGATGGTGGCAACCTTGTTGGTCTTCCAGAAGACTGAAAACACCTGGTTTTTCACATAGGCATTAGGATAGGTCAGTGATGGCAAACCTTTTTTGGCTCGGGTGCCAAAAGGGTGCGCGTGCGATAGCGTGCCCGTGCCCACACCCATAATGAAATGCCCTTCCACACGCATGCGCACAACCCCGCTGCTCCCCCGCGCATGCGCACAGGCCTCACTGAAGCCTCCGGACTTCCTGTAGACCCGTTGGGCTGTTTTTCGCTCTCCCCAGGGTTCAGGAAAGCCTGGGGACAGTGAAAAATGGCCCAACGGGCCAATCGGAAGTTCGGAAACGAAACGAAGTGGAGCTGCCCTACTACTTACCTTCAGATAGTTGCAACCAGGCCTCGCACGCCTCGGCCCATTTCTTCTGCAGCAAGGCTTTCTTGAAGGCCTCTGTAGCCAATAACAGAGCTCCGGATTGATAAAACCTCTGACAGCGAAAAGGAGGCTGGGGGTGAGCACACAAATGAACTTCCGGTTGGGCCGTTGCGCCATTTTCGCCGTCCCCAGGCTTCAGGAGGCTTTCCTGAAGCCTGGGGAGAGCGAAAACGGCCGAAAAGGCCAAAAATCAGCTGCTGGAGCTGACATAGGGCAACGCCTCGCGTACCCTCAGATATGGCTCCGCGTGCCACCTGTGGCACACGTGGCATACGTTCGCCATCACTGGGATAGGTTCATAGAGCCTAATATTGGTGAATGTGTGATTGAGAATTAGGTGTGAGATGCCTTGGCTTTCATATTTTGCGTTCTTATTTTATTAAGTTTGTTGCATTTGTTATTTATGCCATCTTTACTGCTTTTGAGTATAAGCCACCCAGAGTTATTTGCTTAAGATGGTGGCATATAAATTTCCTAAGTAAATAATGTCTTTAATGCTTCCTTGAGCACAAGGCAATTACACAATTACAGTGAGTGGGACAAGAGCAGCTGTTCTTGAGCCGGCCAGCCGTAGTGATAGTTATACATGCCTTGATTACATCCCATCCTAATTATTGCAGTGTTTTCTATATTGGGTTACTGTCAAGAGGCCAGAATTTGTACCAGAGCCTCGTGGTGATGTGACAGTAGCACCCGCATGGCGCTCATGGAGACAGCACGCTCGCAGCAACGGTACGATGGTAATGCCCACGTGGCACTCGCAGCAACGTTAGTGTGAGTGGAGTGTGTGCACACGTGCACATGTGCATACACTAGCCAGCCACTCATGTGGCCCAGTGACCAACAGGCCACGGCCTGGTAGTGGGCCGTGGCCCACAGGTTGGGGACCCCTAATTTAGATTATACTGACCTTCAAAGCAGGAAACAGCTTATGTCCAATCTGTGGGACTACATATCTTATTTATTTATTTATTTGTTTATTTTTAATATCCCACTTTCATTTGGGCACTTAGTGGTATTTGATCCTTCTGTTTCTTCCCACAACAACCCTGTGAGGTAGGTTGAGTTGACCGAGAAGGTCTGGATAAAAATAACCCTGTGTAAGGCCAGGCCTCTCCCCCTTATCCAAGAAAGTAAACTCTTGAAACTTGGTATTTCAAAAGGAACCTTTTATTAAATAGGGGTGATAGCAGGACAAAATCAAAGCAGGCTATGAGGTTCTTCAGGCCATACAGTTAGAATAAAAGAAATTAGAAACCCCTCCCCACAGTCCAGTGTGGATTCAGCCAATCCGCAGGTGTGAAGATGTTATGGTACCGGCCGCTCTGAGAAAGAGATAACAGAACTTTCTCAGGGTCATCATCTGCCGCTTTCCGGTGAGACATCCCACATGGCCCACCCTCCCCTTACATTCCCCAAGAGGTGAGAAATTACCAGGCCGCCTAGGCGCCAGGCTAACGGTTATAAATCAGGGTAAAGCTTATAAAGGAATGCAATACAGATATAGGAAAGGAGTGAATACATAGGGAACGAAAGAAAGTAAATGAATGAATAAATGAAACAAATATCAAAGCCTCCCCTGCCCCTGAAGAATGGCAGATACACGGATCTAACACCCTGTGAACTTCTATAACTAAAACTAGGCTAGAATCATCTGATGCTTGTTTCCCACTTGTCCAGTATGTAGCATCTTGGTAAAAGTGCATCTTGCCATTTTTGTTCATTTTAATTGTTAATTAATTAATTAATTATTTTTTTTATTTGATGTTTGACATTTATCTTTATTTTGGTTATGTCATTGTTTTTCCTTCATTTTGTATTATAACTATTGTATATCAAACAACCAGAAACAAAAGTATATATCCAATAAATAAATAAATGGGAGTTAGGACTTTGCATATTAAGTATTCAATCTAGTATGGATTTCTGGATTTAGTTATCTATGCTTTAGTGATACTAGTTCTAGAAGATAAGTATGGGGTTACAGTAAATAGATTTTTAAAAATCATTTTAATTTCTGGGGTAGTAATAGTTTTTGTTAATTTTGTTTAGAATGGTAAAATAGAAATTGCCACAACAGAAAGAACACTACTGGGTTTTCTTCTGGCAAAGATTCATAAAATTGATCCAGATGTTATTGTGGTAAGTAAATGATCTTTTCCCAATTTTCAATGACTGGATTTCTCAAAATATTGAGAAATATTTTGGAGAAAATATTCTAGCTGGTGAATGAGGTTGCTCTGTAGAGAAGGAACAATCACCAGCACTGTCTTCCCATGTCAGTAGAAATATGGGGATTTAGACTAATTAGACTTATGTCTATTACCCTGTTAATCTTAGGCAGAGTGCATGTGAATGAATATATAGATGAGATGGCTACTTTTTAAATGATCCAGTTTTTATCCTGTATCACTCAACAAGCAAGCAGGTAAGAAGCTCCACTGTGGGTAAGCTACTCTCTGCTGCAATATCCAGGAAGGATGAATGATAGAGGGAATAGGAGGAGTTGTTGCTTTCTCTTCCTTGCAGGTTCCCTGCTCCCTATTAACAGAAGTGACTAAGCATTTCAAGCATTTGGATTGGGATTATCAAATTGCTGCTTTCCAGATTTCATGAAATGTTCAGGGAAAAAAGACTTTCTCATTCAGTTTTTTATTGAGTTGTTTTGCCCTGATCCCAATTATATATTTTTATTCTTAATGTAAGGGGAGAAGCGAAAGAAAGGGTGAGTTAAAAAATGGGCTGGATCAAGGAGAGGCTTTAGCGATAAACATTCCAGAAAAATATTTGCCCAATGTACCTTTGTAGGAGCAAAGCATATATAGCTTTTTATATGCTTTCCAGTGCAACAAGAGGAGTCAGCAGAAATCATGTGTTTGCACACACAGACATATTACATGTTTTTCCAATAACAGGAAAATACAGATTTCTTTCAACATAATATTGGAAAGAAATTTTGTGAAAGGGTTAGGACTCTTCCTCCATTTGCAAAATAATTCTCCAAAAATACAACAGAAAGGGACAAATTTGATATATATATATGTAGGTGTGTGTGTGTTAAAGCTGGTCAAAGAAAGATAGAGTTTGAAAATGGACCAGAGCCAGGGACTGCATAGATCACTATGGAAGAACCAGTTAGGTAATAGTTTGTAATATTGTCAAGTCTTCCATTCTAAGAGTGCCACCACCTTCTTTCCCCTTGACCCTGAATGGAACTATTGAAAAAAATTCCAAAAGTCAATGCATCCTTCCCTTGTTTTGTTAGTAAAATTCCACTATTACTTTTACTGCTGAATATAAAGTGTTTTTGGTAAGGAAGAATTGATTTTAGAGAGAATGATACACCTATGCTATGTAGACACTAGTTCTGTTCTTTTTGAAGCATGCCTTCAAATAGTATAGACACTTACCATCCGTATAGTTTTGTACTGAATATATAGAGCAAATTATTCTGGGCAGTTATTATTCATTCATTCTGGGCAGAATTATTCATTCATTCATTCTTTTTCAGGGTCATAATATTTATGGTTTTGACCTGGAGCTTCTCCTCCAGAGAATTAACTTCTGCAAAGTTCCTCATTGGTCCAAGATAGGTCGACTAAGGAGATCAAACATGCCAAAACTTGGGGTAAAATGCTTCTTTCATCTAAACTGCTTTACATGATTAAAAATGAGTTATTTTAGCTGCTGTATTACATCATCATTACTAAATAAAGTCACAAAGGGTGGCTTCACCATTGACTTTGCTTGTGGAAAATTGACAGGATATGTTGGAAATTGCAATCACATGAGTTTGACTAATTGCAATGTCTTAATCATGAGCTGGGTGCCAAGTACTCAGATGACGATCACATGACCTGACCATGGGGATGCTGTGACAGCCAGAACTCTGTTGGCCAATAGTAACTATCACTTGTTCATTTCCATCGTAAGTTTGAATTGTTCCTGAGTGACTGGCTGTTGAATGAGCACCGCTTGTATTTCTAATGTAATGCAAGCAGATATACAGTTGCAAGAAAAAGTATGTGAACCCCTTGGGATTACGTGGAGTTTTGCATGAATTGGTCATAAAATGTGCTCTGAACGTCATCTAAGTCACAACAATAGAAAAACACAGTCTGCTTAAAATAATACTACACAAACATTAGATGTTGCCATGGTTTAATTGAACATAACATGTAAACATTCACAGTGCAGGGAGGAAAAAGTATGTGAACCTTTGGACGTAATAACTGGTTGACCCTCCTTTGGCAGCAATAACCTCAACCAAACGTTTCCTGTAGTTGCAGATCAGACCTGCACAACGATCTGGAGTAATTTTGGACCACTCCTCTTCACAAACCTGTTTCAGTGTAGCAATATTCTTGGGATGTCTGGTGTGAATCGCTCTCTTAAGGTCATGCCACA
>QLTV01003781.1:618062-632340 GCA_003457575.1 Thermophis baileyi
TATATTTTTTTTTTTTCCCTTTGTCAAGGGTCGTAGTGGATTTGCTGAGAAGAATGCAACTTGTGGTCGAATGGTTTGTGATGTAGAAATTTCAGCAAAAGAGTTGATTCATTGTAAAAGTTACCATTTGTCTGAACTTGTCAGTCAGATTTTAAAAACAGAAAGAGTAACAATTCCAGCTGAAGAGATCCGAAATATGTACAGGTATGAGTCTGGATCAGACCTGGGTATTTTATGGCCCGCAGGCCACATCCGGCCCTTTGATTGTCTCTGTCTGGACCACAGGGTGGTGGTGGTGGCACCTTTCCTCTACAACAATCCCAGTTTCTCATGTGGCCCCTTGGGAAAATTAATTACTCGCCCCTGGTCTGGATATTCATCATAATATGACCCAGCTGTAAGCAGTGGATTAAACAATCATTGACTTAAAAGGCAAAGCCACAAGCATTAGCAGATATGAAGAACCTTCTAAGACACGGGTGTCAAACTCGATTGCGTCACGTGATGTATCGTGATGTATCACGACGGTCTTTGCCTTTGTGGAGCCAGGGTGGGCGTGGCCTGCACATAATGCATCCGGCCCGCGGGCCGCCAGTTTAACACCCCTGTTCTAAGATATGTTCTGACTTGTTCTGTAGCAGTTTCCCTGTGGTATGTGAATGCCTTAGAGATTTAGGAAAAGAGAAAAACTGACGAGGTAGTAACTTTTTGAGTGCCCATTAATGTCATTGGAGGCAGGTTTAAAGGCATATTAGTCTATGTGAGGGCAGTCCTGAGGGAAGTAGTTACTGGAGGAGAAGATGTTTGCATCTTGATTATGTTCAAATTTATGTTGGGGTGATACTTTTGTGCAGATGACTTTACAGGCAATTTCTGAATAACATTTTCCTTGTTTAGGGGTTAAATTAAGAGAATTAAGTTACTATTCCTTCAGGTGGTTGAAAGTGATATTAATTTTTTTAAAATTGGGCTTTCATTAGATTTTAAGCAGCAATTTAGGTTTATGTATATTCACAAAAAATCTGCAAATTTATTAAAATTGCCTCTGTCTCTCTGTCCTCTCACTCCCTTTATTGTAGTGATTCTCATCATTTACTTTACATGCTAGAAAACACATGGACTGATTCTAAGTACATTTTACAAATTATGTGTGAACTGAATGTTCTTCCACTAGCCTTACAAATTACAAATATTGCTGGCAATGTTATGGTAAGTCTTTTGTTTTTTAATTATTCAGTCACTTTAATTATTATAATTCAGTTGAATGTATAGTCCCATTTATGAAAAGTAGTTAATTTTTAGTAGGCTAGATACAAATGAATTAGAATAGTTTGGGTATTACAGTGCATTTCTCAAACTAAAGGACATTTTTAATGTAGGTTTGTTGACTGAGCCAGATTAACTTAATATGTTGTTACTTTTTTTTTGTTTTACCGGTACTGTAAAGAATAGAAACAAAATGGCAAGTTAGACACTTGAAATACAGATGAAGTAATACCATTTTTGACATTTTAACCTGTGTTTTAAGTTACCCTACATGACTCTTTTTTCTGTTTTTATTTTTTTCAGTCCAGGACACTGATGGGTGGACGAGCTGAGCGCAATGAATACTTGCTGCTTCATGCATTTTATGAAAAAGATTATATTGTGCCTGATAAACAACTGTTCAAAAAGCAGAAGCATGTAAGTATTTTTTTCTCAGATGGTTTTCATTTGCTGAAAGCTAATCAGCAGTTCTTGATAATTAAGTCAACCTTTTAATAAGTATTAGTTCAGACTCTGTCTTTGAACATTGGTGTGCACTTGTTTGAGCTCATCATATGTTGGCTACCACTATAGATTATTGTATCATCTTTCCTGACCTATTTAATCAATGTCTTTGGTGTGGAATTGTAGGAAGCCAGGGTTTCTAGAATTTTTAAAATAGTCTGAATATGTTAATGTGGAAAAACATGGTCACTCCATCCCATTTTATCATATAGACCTTTATTAGCCATGCCTTTTTAAAAATATTTCCTTGAATGTATTTAGCTTGAATTAGAGTTTACTTTTGTCCTGTTCTTATGTCTCATAAGTTGGAAGAAGATGAAGATTTGGAAAATAATCAGAATAAATCAAAGTTAGGACGAAAAAAGGCAGCATATTCTGGAGGTTTAGTTCTGGAACCAAAAGTTGGTAAGTTTGAGCGTTAGATCAAATAATAAAGGGTCTTGCATAGTGTTATATTACTCATATGTTATATTTATTAATATGTATTAGGATGTTTAAAGTGGTTGCTTATACCTTTCAAATGTATTAGTGTTTGCGTATGCAAAATTTCCCTTAAAAAATCAGATTTTTCATTCTTACATTTCACATTTGGTGCCATTCTGAAGAACCTGAAAGCTGTATCTTTGAGATGAAGATATTACAATCTTTCAAATAGTGAAACACAAATAGTGAATTGGCACTTTTGTTGATGCACATGTAGGGGTTGGTGTGCAACCACTGAAAATGAATTATTTTAACTGTTGCTTAAGTATGGGTGTGTAGGTAAAGTCTTCTTTACCTATTTTTTTTTCACTTTAAAGCAGGTGTATCCAACTTGTGGCCCAGGGGCTGCATGAAGCCCTAGATAATTAGTAATGCTGCACCACAAAATCGTAAACTTTTAACATTATTATGTGATTTTATATTATAAAACTACATTATATATTTTATATGTGGCCTAAAACCACACATGTGAACCTCTTCACTCAATGAGGCTCAGGCAAGTCAAAAGACTGAACACCCATGCTTTGAAGAATCTTAATAAAGTTATCAGAGCAGGGTATAGCAAGAAATTTTTATCATTGGACATTTCTGTAGAGTTACATATTATAATAGAAATTTGTCTCTTGTTTCAGGTTTTTATGACAAGTTCATTTTGCTTCTTGACTTCAATAGTTTATACCCTTCAATTATCCAAGAGTTTAACATCTGTTTTACAACAGTTCACAGAATGTCTTTCAGTGTGCACAAAAAGACAGAGGTGTGTGCTTAATATATTTTAATTAGTGATGGTAAAATAAATGATATGAGATCAAGAATGAGATTAAGAATGCATTGATCTTTATTATTGTGTATGGTACTAATAATTAAAATCTCCTTTTTCTCCTTTTAATATTCATCTTTATATTCTATATTTATATTCTATATTGATATTCCTCCTGTATTTTCACTTGTATTTCTCTAATTTTCTTTCAATTTCCTGCACATTGCCCACTTTCCTTTAGCCTGTTTCAGTTTTTCTTCAGTAACATTAAGTTTATTTTTTAACATTTTTTCCACAAATTTCCCAGGTTCTTTAGAAACAGTTGCTTTTATTTCATTCATTAAATCTTCCTTTCATTTTTCTTTTCACTCCTATTTTTCTTTCACTTTCTTGTTTTTTTGAAGGTATGGTAAAGTGATAATTTTCTCTGTGGGTAATCCTACACTCATTATGACTTTTTCAATTTTAAAATTAGCTAATTTCTGTGAATAAACATCTTAATCACTGCCAGTCACAAAGGGTTAATCTTAATGCATATCACCAATTCAGCTGTAAAATAATCTGAAAATTTATACATTAAGAACATATTTATAGAAAATATTTTGAGCATTAGCAACATTATTTAGGTAAGGCTATTTTATTAACAGTGGATTGAGTTTGCACATAATAGTCCTGTGCTAAAATGTCCTGAACTACAAATGTTACAAGTTTGAAATAACTGTTCTGAGTATTCTGAGCACTGGCACCAAAGCATGCATTTTGGATATTTTCCCAAGGCTCTAGACAAAATGCAGCTTTTTCTTCTTTTTCTTTTTTCTTTATGTGTTCTGACCTTGCTCAGTTGACTTTAAAAAAAAAATCCTATAAGATGTGAAAAGCTGAACAGTAATGAGACAATAAAAGTTCAGGAGAAAAAGTAACAATTGCATCTCTTTGACATGGTACCAAATCTGTGTTTGAATACAAGAGATATAGCAATTTGAGAGTTACTATTACAGATTTTATAGTTAACGAACAATTGATCTTGAAAAGATTGAAAAATGCTTTAAAAATACAGAACAATTAAAATAATTTTTTAATCTACAATTCCTACAATTTTTAAATCTACAATACAATTCCTGGCCATCAAGAGATATGACTCTCTATCCCTCATGTTCGTCCACGAAGACTCAAAAGGACACAAATTCGACCTAACCGGAACCACAATTGCAACCCAGGCGAAGTCAAGGAGAGAAAGGGAATTCCTGGAAGCCTGGTTTTCCACCAATAAATCAATAAACAGACACATTGACATCGACCCAATCTACCAACCACTTAGAATGAAAGAACAACATCAACCACGACCCCGAAGGCAATATTAAAAGACCAACAAACAGCCATGCTGCAAACAAAGTTATAACTCGACAGATCACAAGAAATCAGACCACATCGCACACAGCTGATCAAATCAACCTGAAACCAGACCATGACATCATCATCAGATATCCGAACAACAACACCAACACTAATTTGCATCACACAGATATTACTTAAAATCAAGGACTATGACTCAGCAACTACAGCCAGCTAATCACACAACCTGAAATCAGACCAGGACTCAGGTATTTAAAGGCCAGTGCTCCCCCAGACAAGCACAATCCAAAGCGCACTGAAGATGTCTCCTCGGAGCTCAAACTAACAACGTAACTATCAACCTGAGCTACTAATATTCAGACATTTAAATTAATCTACAATTGCAAATGAGAAAAACAGTCAATTAAAACCTGAAGTTTAATTAAATGCCAGGATCTTATGGTATTTCTGGAATATATTATAGGACATTTCAAGAAATTTTGGTTAAACTTTTAAATCAGGTAATAAATGAAATTCAGAAGCATGAAAAACTCCCCACAGAAGTGGATTTATGTTGATTTAGAAAAAATTGACTCCCCCAAATAATCAAAAGAAGTATTTCTTTAGTAAACTTACATTGTAAGGTCTTTACTGCAAAACACTCAGAGAATAAATGACTTTTTAATAAAAATGATACATTTTGCCCAGACCAGATGTATTTAAAAAATGAATGAGATACAACATTAGATATATTCTGCTGTTGACGAGTGGAAAAAAACCCACAGAAGTGGCCATTATTTTTCTTGATGTGGAAAAAACTTTTGACAATTTGGTATTAAAATTTTTATTAGTTTATCAGAATATAAAATACAAAGAAAAATGAAAATAACAGGAAACTAGGTGAGGGGAAAAGGGAAAAAAAGAATGTGAGGTAGAAGGGAAAAAAGAAAAAAAGGTATTGACTTCCAACTCTTTTTAGCATAGTAGAAGAAAATAAACATTACAGCCTCAACTTTTTACTTCTATACAATAATATATACTAGCCATTTCTATAACAACGAACCTAATCAGTAGGTTCTAGTACTGATTTATCTAATCAGTAAAACCAAAATCAAAGTTTTTTCTTTACATAATGCTTGAGTAATTACTAAAGCTTGTAAAATATTATTGAAAGTGTATTTGAAAGTATGTTAGGAGGAAGTTAAAAAAAGATGTATTAGAATTTATTGATTTTACAATATTTTTAAAGAAAAGTTTAGAGTTTTAAAATGAATGTAAAAAAAGTTTTTTCCCTTTAAGGTTAAAGAATCTGAAAGAGTATAGTGAATTTTGCTGATATAAAGATTAATAAATGCAAGCAGAAATATATATTATTTTCCACAAGAAAAAAAAAGTAGAGATGGTTAAATTGATAGCTTCATTCAAAGAAAAGAATATATCTAATTTTGTTTTTATTTGGAAAATGCTTCTAGATTTTGTGCTTGTAATGGAATTTGACATTTTGGAATGGTTTTTCATGTTGGCAGTACTGAAAAAGATGAATTGCAACTCCATTTTTTTTAACTTTATCTTATCATGTCCCTTTCAGTATAGTGCACTGTTGACATTAACTTTGATTTTTATTCTTATAAATGCTCTTTATTCAAGAAAAGTTGTGAGATTTAAAGTATTTTGATAATATTTATATGTGAAACTTATTATTTCACAGGATGGTGAACAAGAAGAAATTCCTGAATTACCTGATTCATCTCTAGAAATGGGAATCTTGCCTAAAGAAATTAAGAAGCTTGTTGAGCGAAGGCATCAAGTGAAACAGCTGATGAAACAACCAGACTTGCATCCTGACCTTTACTTACAGGTATAAACCTCATAATGTCATTTTCCAACTTGTTTGAATGCTTGCTTTGAATGCAGACTGGGAATATTTGGTTTAATATAACATTAAATTTTATCCCAGGATAAATAACAATGAACAATAAAAGAAGCAAGAAAAAAGTATCCATTATAATGTCAATAAAATCAGTTATTGAGAATTTAGGTTTATATTTTGATTACTTTTCAAGTCCTCCATTTTATATCATTTTAAATCTCTCTGTAAGTACATAGCTGTAGAAAAAAAGACATCCTCACTCTTAATGAAAGAAGATTTGATCAGGTTCAGGATAAGATTTACAGTACAAGGAACATAGAGTTTTAAAAAAGTTTAAGATAGAAGATTTCCCCAGAATGTACAGTGATGACATAATGGCATATAAAATTGACAGACAAAGGAAGAAAAACCAACAATAGCTGGCAAGAGGGAAAGAATGGTTGGTGAAGTGTGAAGTGAGATCCTTGTTTCTCATTCTGAATGGTTTATTACCTAGTTTACAATATGCAGCTATTTGGAATGTCCACAGGGATGAGTGTAAAAATTGTCTAAAGACCAGATTGGGAGAAATCTAATATATTATCAATACTGGAGCAAATTTACTCCTCCCTTCCAAAACACCATCAAAATTGGATCAGGGAACATTAATTATATATGCTAATTGGCAGTGAAATGCTTGCTATTTAGTGTGAGATACAGAGAAAAACAAGCAAACAAAAAATAAAAGTTGATAGAGGCCTTCCTAAATAGCAATATACAGGTAGTTTTTGACTTACGACACAATTGAGCCCAAAATTTCTGTTGCTAAGTGAGACATTTGTTAAGTGAATTTTGCCCCATTCTACGACCTTTCTTGCCACAGTTGTTAAGTGAATCACTGCAGTTATTAAGTTAGTAACCTTCTGCTTGTCAGAAGGCTACTGTGAGACCTGCCTCCACTCAAAACTCAAGAAAGAAAACCCCCTACTCTATTGAGTTACAGAAGAGGTACTTTTACTAAGTTTGAAATGATAGCAGCGAAAGCAAGGCAAGATCTTATTCAAAATGCGTGAAGGTTACACATTGGAAGTCACCCCAAATCCCTCCCCCCAGGATCCAGCACTGAGAGTCCAATCAACATCCAGTATGATGTTGTGGGAAGGCTCCTCTTCAGGTATTTCTCGCATCTGGAGTCTCAGGACGGTTGGCCTTGACAGAGTATAAACAACTCCACTCAGCAGCGCCATAATTCATGAGTACAAACCTCCCTTCCAGTTCTCATAGGACTGCTACACACCAGCTCGCTTTCCCATCCGAAATGCCCAAGCCCCCATCCCTGTTTCTATGGCAGCCGATAGCAAGCACGCTGCAGAAATCCATGCTGGAGATTGGCTGACAATCACAAAAATCACAACCATATGACTTTGGGACACTGCAACCGTCATAAATATCAGTCAGTTGCCAAGCATCTGAATTTTGATCATGTGATCTTGGGAATGCTGCAATGGTCGTAAGTGTAAAAAACGGTTGTAAGTCACTTTTTTCAGAGCTATTGTAACTTTGGTCATTAAACAAATCCTTGTACGTTGAGGACTATTGAGTTGTATTTGACTCTAATCTAAATGTAGTAAATATGTGGTACATATTTTTTCTCTTAAAAAACTAGCTTGCTTAGGCCAGGGATATTTTAAAAAATCCTGAAAAATAGACAGTAAAAGTTACCTACTATGGTTTAAATGTTGTTCTGTTTTATTAAATTGCTGCTGATTTTCTTGAATGCCAAATGTATAAAAACAGGATGGAAATGACATTTAAAAATTTTAAAATACGGTTCTATATTCTCTGAGATGTTCTTCCTTATTAGCTTGCTAATTACTTTAACCAGTTAAAAGGACAAAATAATTTTTAACTGATTATGATAGTTGTTTGTTTTTTCAGTATGATATCAGGCAGAAGGCCCTGAAGCTTACAGCTAATAGTATGTATGGATGCCTGGGATTTTCCTACAGTAGATTTTATGCAAAACCCCTTGCTGCTTTGGTGACTTTCAAAGGCAGAGAGGTAAGTCAGCAATGATCAGTACTGTGATTATTTTGTGGGTGGTGGTGGATAGGATGGTAAATTTATTTCTCTCTCTCTCTCTCTCTCTTTTTTCTTCGGTTATTAGGGCTTCCCACTCACCAAATACATCTGGGCGACCATTAAAAATTAATAAACTATGATAAAAGAAAAATTAATAAAACACAGAGCACCAGAGACAAATAACATGAGCTCACATAAACATACTGTTCTAGTACTTTTGGGAAGAATGAGATCTTCAAGGCCTCCCTAAAGGCTGGCAGGGTTGTAGCACTGTGAGCAATAAAACTGATGTCAAAGATGGTTGGGATGCAATAAATCATTATTGGAACAAATTTTTCATTAAAAAAAATTAAGAGACACAAAGTTGACATCAGGACTTAACAAAAGGAGAAAGTAGTATCAGAACATTTCAGTCATCCAGAAATATTCTATGGCAGACTCAAAATAACTTCTTTAGAAAAAGGGCATTTTAACTATTCAGTGGTCTCTTCCATCAGAATATATGATGTGATATATTTTTATAGGCGGAGTAGATAAATTTCTTTTCTGAATACAAAATGCTAAGTCAAGCACTGTCTTACTTAAGAGCAACAGCTTCAGTACTCTAAAAACCAACTGGTAATTCCTTCTTTTTTAAATATCTTGTTTATAATATTTATAGTAGATCTGAAAATATAAATAAAATGGAAACCTTTCTGAATTTGTATTTTGGAGCATTTAACTGATTGATTTCTGTGCATTGAACTTACTTCTAACCATGGCACATCATTTGGTTCTGTCAAGAATGCTAAGTAAATATTTTCATAAATGACATTTTAGCCATAGGAAGTAGATATAAGAAGAAAAGCTTATTTCTCAGATCGAGCCTGACTAGAATAAACAGTGTTCACAAATGTATTATTGGTAAGGATGGGACCTGTGTGGATATTTGAAAGGAAGTATCAGTTCAATCTTGACTTGCTTTAGGAAGCATATGTAAACTATAACTGACATATAATTTTGTAGAAAATTATAGCTTAATAGACCTAGTGAAACCAGTGTATTTAAATATGTTTAATTATTAATTAATTATAATTGTTATATAATATATTATCATTGCCCCCAGGAATTTTTTCTGAGCTTAATGCTGAGCTTTATTCTTTCTTTTCTGTTTTTTGAAGTGTTTTCTGCTGTAAAAATGAAAAACAATAGGTTTTTGTTTCAGCCCTGGTTTGTAATAATTTGATAATATATATCAATCATAAATAGTCAATGTATATTGTATATATTGTTTAACAGAAAATCTCAAAATGGTAATTTGATAGTATAATAATTATTTACCTTTTCACTAGATGGCGATAGAGTTCTTGTATTCATTGAAAAATTAAAGATACCATAAACTTTTAGTTTAGATTATATTTAATTTTAAACATTTGTGCAAGGTCACACATTTCCTGCATAATTGTGTACTATAAAAATAAAGAGTATTATTTTTTAATTCAGTGGAAGTTAACTTGGTAAACTCAACTAATAGATTAAAGAAACTTATAAGAACTGTGAGAATCTTATTTTTCACATTAATATTTTAGATAACTTTGATGTTTAGTTCTCAGAAATAGCAGACATTCTATATATTTCTAGCTGGTATCATTTGAGATTCTATGGAGCATTCAGTTTCCTAAGGTGGAGTGTTCAGTCATGGAAACACTGATAAAAAATGACTGCCAATACTTCGTTATGGAAACTAATTCCACAGAATTTTGCAAAACATGGAGTCACTTAAAACAAAGCTGCTTACTTTTGGTGAGCTGCTGTTTATGCATTTGGTGCCACACATCTAGATTTTTTGAACTGACACTTTAAGAGTATTAAAGAATATACTTATTTTACTCAAATCTTACCATTTAATAGCATGAGCTGTGGTTTCTTTGATATGTATTGAATGTCTAGAGGATTTGTATAAAGCATTTAAAAAACTACAACATCTAACTGGTAAGAATAAACATATTAAGACACTTTCTATTTGGAACTACCCTACTATAGGATAAATCCTAGCTGGAAAGGAATGGTGGGCTTATTTCTGTTACCTATGATTTTTAACAGGGTAGATTTTCCTTAAATTAAGGCCTGTCCAAATTAAAGATACAATCCTAACTAAAACTGACAAGGGTTAGAATAAGGCTCTAGTCATTGCTTGCCGCCTTGCAGTGTTGAAGAAGAGGCAGACTATCAGAGGGTGAGGTACTCATTTTCATCCAATTCTGGCCAAATTGGGAAGATGCCACTATCTGGCACTTTCCTGAGGGTGGTTCTAAATTATTTCCAACATGTGGAATCCTATGCAAAAAAACCCATTCCTTTTCTTTAGGACTTAGTGGGATTTGAATTAAGCATAACAGATGTTAGCTACCTAACATCTTGGCTGCTTGGTTACTTAAGATTAGCTTCCCTGATTGGCTTCTTTCCAGTTCAACAGAGGTAGTTGACTATGTAGTCTGATTAAGAAGTGAAGCCAAGCAACCAATCCCACTTCTTATTTTGTCTCTGTATCTTTGGTGATTGGGCTGGCAAATTATGGATCTTTTTATGAGCGTAATGTTCCACGATTATATAAGCAATCACAGTAGTTTATATAATTGATGCTAGAAAATGAGTAGGCATAAATAGATTTTAAAAGGAAAAATGTATTGATCAATAGATGTTTGTTCTATTATTATACTTAAGCAAATTGTATTTAGGGAATAAATAGCATACAGTACAGTATGAGCAAGGTGAATACATGGAACTTGACTGTTCTGACAATTTTAGCTTTATAAATACTAAATTCAATTATATTTGCTACAGAGAGTAATTTTAAATCAGATAGTATCATGTACAGTAAAGTACTGTCCAACTGAATTGGTCATATCTCGGATAGTTGAAATTTAAGGATTCATTCGGTGTTGTAAAGTTCAGCTTATTGACTTATACTATATTTCTCTATTAGGATTCCCTTCCTTCCTTCCTTCCTTCCTTCCTTCCTTCCTTCCTTCCTTCCTTCCTTCCTTCCTTCCTTCCTTCCTTCCTTCCTTCCTTCCTTCCTTCCTTCCTTCCTTCCTCCTTCCCTCCCTCCCTCCCTCCCTCCCTGCTATCCTGGGCATATAAGAAAAGTTTAAAAATATATATTATGACCAATTAAAACTGAAAGTTGCTACCAAAGACACTATTCACATACATTAACCAGGTAGGTTCAGTTGCTTTCCCGATCCCTTGTTCAGGAAAATAGCCAGCTCTTCAAGGCTTTCTGTAAGGTGAGCAGAGTTGGACTAACCAAGCTTTGGGTGATAGTGTCTTTCAGAGGGCAGGCATAATTACAGAAAAGGCATGCTTCCTGGGTTCCACTAGTTGATAATCCCTGATTGATGGGACCTGGTGCATGCCCCTCCTGCCTGATCTAGTGGACAGGTATAAACAAGGTAAGGTGGTTACGCAAGTATGTTGGCCACATGCCATGTAGTCTTTATAAATAATAACTAGCATCTTGCACTTGGAAACAAATTGAAGGTGAGTGTAGAATTCAGAGCAAAGGTTAACATGGACAGAATGTGGTGTACTCATTGCTTACACTGCTGAATTTTGGACCATTTGAAGCTTTTGGGTGTTCTTTAAGGCAGCACCATATATGATACCTTACAATAATCCACTCAGGAGTTGACCAAAGCATGGCTATCCATGTATAGTGCCTCCTGATCTAGAAAAGGTTGCAATTTGGCACATAACACAGAACAATGCAAAGATTTGTATATGGCTGACACCTACTTTTCGAACAGAAACCGCGAGTTCAGGAGAACTCAAAAACTGAGTACTAGTTTTGTTCTGAGGTCGTACAAGCCCAGCCAGAATTAAAGATAGAAAATCACCAAATCTAGGAGTTCCTAAAATCCAAAGTCTCTCTCTATATAGTTGTAGCTTTAGGACATTTCCTAAACCAATACATGAACAAGCTAATGTATATGCAGAAATATTAAACGTTCAAAAGGAGTCACAAACTTGTAGGCTTCACTCTATATGTGTGTATGCACTTTGCACACCCACACACAAACATACACACATACACTGTGCACAATTATTAGGCGAGTATTTTGACCATATCATACTTTGTTTGCATATTTTCCACCTCCAAGCTGTATAAACTTAAATGCAGATCAGGTGATGTGTATTTGTGTATTGAGGGAGAGTGTGGCCTAAGGAGATCAACACCCTATATCCGTGATGGCGAACCTATGGCACGCGTGCCACCTGTGGCATATCTGAGGGCACATGAGGCATTGCCCTATATCAGCTCCAGCGCACATGTGCGCGCTGGCCAGCTGATTTTCGGCCTCGGGCAAGGCCGTTTTCGTCCTCCCCCGGCTTCAGGAGGCTTCCCTGAAGCCTGAAACGAACTTCTGATTGGGCTGTTGGGCCGTTTTTTGCCATCCACAGGCTCCGGAGGCTTTCCTGAAGCCTGGGGAAGGCGAAAACGACCTCCCCTCCCACCCTCCGGAAGGCTGAAAATCAGCTGGAATCTGTTTTTTGCCATCCACAGGCTCCGGAGGCTTCAGTGAGCCCTGCGCGCATGCACGGGGGGGAGCGCGGGGGGTTGTGTGCGCATGCGCGGGGGGGAGGGCATTGCATTATGGGTGGGCACGCAGTCACATGCTATTGCACGCACGCGCGCCCTTTTGGCACCCAAGCAAAAAAAGGTTCGCCATCACTGCCCTATTTCAAGGTGTGCATAATCATTAGGCAGCTTCTTTTCCTCAGGCAAAATGGACCAAAAAAGATATTTAACTGACTTTGAAAAGTCAAAAATTGTAAAAAGTCTTATAGAGGGATGCAGCACTCTTGAAATTGCTAAGATATTTGGGCGTGATCACAGAACCATCAAACATTTTATTGCAAATAGTCAACAGGGTCACAAGAAACGTGTTGAGAAAAAAAGATGGACCTTAACTGCCAAAGATTTAAGAAGAATCAAACATGAAGCTACCAGGATCCAATTATCCTCCGTCATATTTCAGAACTGCAACCTACCTGGAGTGCCCAGAAGTACAAGGTGTTCAGTGCTCAGAGACATGGCCAAGGTAAGGAAGGCTGAAATCCGACCACCACTGAACAAGACACATAAGTTGAAATGGAAAGACTGGGCCAAGAAATATCTGAAGACAGATTTTACAAAGGTTTTATGGACTGATGAGATGAGAGTGACTCTTGACAGACCAGATGGATGGGCCTGTGGCTGGATCAGTAATGGGCACAGAGCTCCACTTCAACTCCGACACCAGCAAGGTGGAGGTGGGGTACTGGTATGGGCTGGTATTATTAAAGATGAGCTAGTTGGACCTTTTTGGATTGAAGATGGACTCAAAATCAACTCCCAAACCTACTGCTAGTTTTTAGAAGACACTTTCTTCAAGCAATGGTACAGGAAAAAGTCTACATCTTTCAAGAAGACCATGATTTTTATGCGGGACAATGCTCCATCGCATGCATTGAAATACTTCACTGAATGGCTTACTGGTATGGGCTGGTATTATTAAAGATGAGCTAGTTGGACCTTTTTGGATTGAAGATGGACTCAAAATCAACTCCCAAACCTACTGCTAGTTTTTAGAAGACACTTTCTTCAAGCAGTGGTATAGGAAAAAGTCTGCATCTTTCAAGAAGACCATGCTTTTTATGCAGGACAATGCTCCATCACATGCATCGAAGTACTCCACTGCGTAGCTAGCCAATAAAGGCCTTCAAGATGAAAGAATAATGACATGCCCCCTTTCTCACCTGACCTAAACCCTATTGAGAATTTGTGGGCCCTTCTTAAATGGGAGATTTATGGTGAAGGAAAACAGGACACCTCTCTGAACATTGTCTGGGAGGCTGTGATTACTGCTGCACAAAAAGTTGATCATCAACAGATCAAGAAACTGACACTCCATGAATGGAAGGCTTATGGCTGTTATTGAAAAGAAGGGTGGCTATATTGGTCACTGATATTTTTTTTA
>QLTV01003781.1:642654-662063 GCA_003457575.1 Thermophis baileyi
GCTCAGAAAGAAAAAGAGTGAAAGTGTAAGAAAGAGGAAAAGAAGGAAAACTGAAAAAGAATGACTTCCAACTTTCTTTGGTACAGATATAAGTAAAAAATATATCAAACTCTTACTCTAAGATTAACATTTGTCTACATTATTTCCATAATCCCATATCTAATCATCAAAGCCCCAAATCAACTTTTAATTTCAGTTTCTCACAAAAAGTCCAGTAATGGTTCATATCGCTTTAATCACTATTTGTTAAGGAAACCACAACTGATTTAATTATACCAAACTAAATAAAACAAGAATGGAAAATCCTAAGCTCTAGTCTAGACCCATGCTTCTCAACTTTGGCAACTTTAAGGTGCATGGACTTGAATTCCCAGAATTCCCCAGGCAGCATGAGATTCACCCATCTTAAACTTGCCAAGACTGAGAAATTCCTCATTCCCACCCTATCCCAGAACAATCATAATGCATAATCCTCACTCCCACCCCATCCCAGAGCAATCATAATTCAAAATCCTCACTCCCACCCCATCCCAGAGCAATCCTAATGCAAAATCCTCACTCCCACTCCATCCCAGAGCAACCACAATTCCCTCACTAACCTGCTTTCCAGCTCCGTTCTCCTGCGTGCAGGGCAACAAAAGAAGACAATGTGCTTACCAGTTTAAAAAAAAGTGCAATCACACCTTCTTGGTGAAAAAAAGATCTCGCAGAGTTAGAAGGTCTGATTGAAATTTTTTAAACTGGTAGTCACATGGTCTTTTGTTGCTCTGCACACAGGAGAACGGAGCTGGAAAGCAGGTTAGTGAGGGAATTGTGGTTGCTGCAGGATTTTGCAGGAGGCTGTCCAGGCTGAAAACGGGGGCGCGGCCACCCACGCACCATTTTTGCTAGCAGAGGCACTGCGGGCCAGTCCTTTGCTATTTCCAGGCCGGCCACGCAGGCCAGATCTAAGCACCCTGTCGGTCAGATCTGGCCCGCGGGCCTTGAGTTTGACACCTCTGCATTAGAGGATTAGCCATAACCTATATAGCAAGAAAAAACAAGAAGAAAAAACAACACCAAGACATTAGAAGGAGAATATAAAAAATTGGAATTACAATTGCAAAAAGACCCACATAACAAAATTTTAAAAGAGCAAATGGAAATAATAAAACATAAACTAAACTTAATAGAAAAAGAATTGGCGCAAAAAAATTAAAAGAGCGAAACAATTTTTTTTGAAAATCCTAACAAAGCAGGAAGATGGTTAGCCTATAAACTGAAAAAAGAGAGAGAGAAGAAATTGATTAATAAATTACAAGATGGGAAAATGAGATTAAGAAGAAAATAATTCAGGAATATTATGAAAAAGTATATGACAAAGAAAAAATTCCGGAGGAAAGGATAACACAATACTTAAAAAAAGCCAAATTACCAAAAGTGACTGAAGATATTAAAAACATGCTAAATGAAAAAATAATGATGATGGAGCTGACAGAGGCAATAAAGAGACAAAAAAATAACAAGACCCCAGGACCAAATGGGCTACAAGCAGAAGTATATAAGCAACTACAGGATACATTGAGTCTGTCAATGTTAGAGGTTTATAATGAGGTTTTGCTAGAAGCTAAGATACCAATAACTTGGATAGAACCAAACATTACTCTAATCCCGAAAGAAGACTCAGAGCTGACACAGATAAAGAACTATAGACCTATATCATTGCTAAATGCAGATTACAAAATTTTTGCATCAATAATGGCAGAGAGACTAAAAAGCTTTTTGAATGAATTTATTCACCCGGATCAAAATGGTTTCCTATCCAAAAGACAAATTAAAAATTTATTTTAGACACTTTGGAATATTATGAAGTACACTCAGAAAAGCAAATGGCATTGATTTTTTTAGATGCACAGAAAGCCTTTGATAATGTAAATTGGCAATTTATGATACAACAGATTGTATGGATTTTGGTGAGAAGTTCATAAACATGATATCACAAGCAAATGGCAAAAGTAATAGTTATTGGGTACTTGACGGAGATTTTTAATATAAAAAAGGGCACAAGACAAGGATGTCCATTGTCCCCATTACTATTTATACTAAAATTGGAAGTGTTAAATAGAAATATTAGGCAAGACTCAGTAAAAAGTATGGAAATAAAAGGGGAAAAATATAAATTACAAGCATTTGCAGATGATTTAGTATTTATCTTAGAAGAGCCACTGGAAACAGGTCTCAAGTTAATGGGAAAAATAGAAGAATATGGAAAAGTTACAGGACTGAAAATAAAGACAAAACTAAAATCTTAGTCAAGAATCTTACAGAAAAACAGAAAGGTGAATTGACAAATAAATTAGACCTACAGATACTTAAGAAAATAAAATACTTGGGAATATACAGTGTTTCCCTGAAAATAAGACAGGGTCTTATTTTCTTTTGACCCCTGAAATAAGCGCTTGGCCTTATTTTCAGGGAGTTCTTATTATTTTTGAGGTGCAGGAGGCGGCGAGTGTGGTCACCTCATGGCTGCTGCTGTGTTGCGCTGCTGCGGCAGCGCAACACAGCCGCTCATCAGCTGTTCGCCCCTGAGGCTGTGCACGCGCTTCCAGCCATGCTTCCCAGGACTCTGCACCATGCTGTCGTCCCGGCTATGCCGCTGCGACCGGATGTCCCGTCGCCGCCTCCGCCTCCCTGTTCTTCGCTAATGGCTTTTGCGGTGGCCATTAGCGTGACAGAAGGGGCGCGGTGGCTAGGGTTGCGGGAGCGGCCGTTAGGTAAGGGCGTGTGGGGAGCATGGGGCATGTTGCCCCTCCCTCCCCCCCTCCGGCCTCACCTCACCTCATGTTGTTTGCACGGCAAGCAACCAGAGGAAATGGCGGGGACCAGCTGCGCATGTGTTTAAATATTTTCAGGGAGGGCTTATTTTCGGGGAGGGCTTATTTTAGCGCATGCGCTCAAAAGCCTGATTGGGCTTATCCGGAGAGGTCTTATTTTCGGGGAAACGGTATTTAACAGCAAGATGTGTAACAAAGAAGATAACTATATAAGACTACTACAACGAATTAAAGCAGACTTGGAAAAATGGAAAAATTTGCAGATGTCAATGGTAGGAAGGATTGCAAGTATAAAAATGAATATTTTGCCAAGGCTACTTTTCTTATTCCAAACAATCCCCATAAAATTAGAAAAAAAGTACTTTGACGAGTTAATAACATAACAATTTTGAAATACGTTTGGCAAGGGAAAAAGCAAGAATAAGATTGAAAATGTTGCAAGAATCTAAAGATAATGGGGGCTTTGGACTACCAGTGGGAGCTTTATTATTAAGCTTCTGTATTAACATGGGTAAGAGAATGGATAGCTCTTAGACACAGAAAATTACTATTTTTAGAAGGTCATGATCTCGAACTAGGATGGCACGCTTTTTTATGGTATGATAAAAATAAAACTCAGGTATTTTCAAAGACATATAAGAAATGCTCTACTTCTAGTATGGGAAAAGGTGAAAGTAAAAATCTAAATGAAAATACCAGTTTGGCGCTCAACAAATGTATCCATCCAAATGTAGTAAATCTGGAAAAAAAATTAACATAAAGATATTTTGAATGTGGAAGGGGAACTTAAAACCAAACAAGAGCTACAGAATCAAGGTGTGGACCTATCATGTTGGCAACATATGCAAAATACAATCGAGATAGGAGAAAGATATCAAGATGTATGGCTTCTATAAAGAACAAACAATATTTGATCAAATAATGTTAGGGGTAGATGAAAAGTTAATAAAGAAAATCTATAATTTCCTGTTAAGCTTAAAAATGGAAGATGAACAGGTCAAAGAGACAACGATAGCATGGGCAAATTTTTTTGTATATACTACTGTGTTTCCCTGAAAATATGACATGTCCCAAAACTAAGGCCAAACCTGATTTTTGGGGTGGGCGTAAATATACACCCTCCCCCAAAAATAAGCCCTAGTGAAGGGGTAGGCATGGCCAGCACAGGAGGCAGTCCTTCCCTTCTCGAGGTGGCACAGTGGTTAGAGTGCAGCACTGCAG
Source organism: Thermophis baileyi (assembly GCA_003457575.1). NCBI lineage: Eukaryota > Metazoa > Chordata > Lepidosauria > Squamata > Dipsadidae > Thermophis > Thermophis baileyi. The sequence continues at coordinate 646,692 of QLTV01003781.1, forward strand.
GCTACATCAGCTGACTGCTAGCTGCAGTTCGGCGGCTCAAATCTCACCGGCTCAAGTGCCCTTAATCGTGACCCGCAGATCAGCTGAGCTGATCGGGAACTGCCTCTCATTCTATCTCTCCCCAGCGTTCTTGGCGCTCGCCCGCCTCCCATCCATCCACCCCGCTCGCCTGCAAACTCCCGCCCCGCTCACAAGAGAGCAGCTGCCCGGCACCTCTTGCCACGTGGTGCCCACCCAGCGGACAACCCCCCCCTCCGGCTGGGCAGAGCACCACTCACCGAGTAATCCTGCGCCTACACCTCCCGTAAGCTCACGGACATAGAGCGACGATGGGTAGCCTGGGAAAAAGAGGCATTCGCGGTGAGATGGGCACTAACCTGGCAACACCTGCTGGAAGGGGGCCAGAAACCGTTTGAGGTCTGGACGGACCACAAAAACCTTGAGGCCTTCAGGATCCCGCGAAAACTATCTCCAAAACATGTTCGTTGGGCTACATACTTCAACTGTTTTGACTTCGTGCTAAAGCACATCCCAGGGTGGAAGAACTTTCTAGCTGACGCCCTCTCCCACATGCCACAGTACAAATGCGAGTGGGAGCAGGTGGTGGACGCCATCCTTCCCCCTACCCAAATAGCGGCCCAAATAACCACCAGACGGCAACGCTGTGACTGGCATGACAAACCAGCAAGCGACCTAACGGCAAAACTCAAAACCGAACTGCTGGCAGACCCCTGGTTCCGAGACAATCAACACATCCTGACAAAAAGAGACGACCTCGCATGGAAGGGGACGAAGCTCTACGTCCCAGAATCCCTACGCACCCTGATCCTCCAGAGGAGCCACGACGCCAAACCGGCAGGCCACTTCGGATTCCTAAAGACTTTACACTTAGCATGGAGGTAGTTCTGGTGGCCCAGCATAAAGAAAGATGTGGACAGTTACGCGCCACAATGAAGAAAAGACCAGGAAAACCACCCTAGACTGATACAATCAGCGGAGCCAATAAGACCATGGGAGGAGATTGCGATGGACTTTATAGTGGAGTTGCCGAAAAGTAGAGGAACACGGTGATCTGGACTGTAATAGATCTATTTTCCAAACAGGCGCCATTCATCCCCTGCAGCGGTCTACCCTCAGCCCACCAGTTGGCCAAGCTGTTCCTGAAACACATTTACCGCCTGCACGGAGTGCCAAGAAGAATTATCTCAGACAGAGGGGTGCAGTTCACGGCTAAGTTCTGGAGGGAGTTCCTATGGTCCATTGGGTCTTCCCAGGGCCTTAGCTCAGCCTTCCATCCGAGCACCAATGGGGGGGGGGGGGCGGAGAGACTGAACACCATGGTAGAGCAGTACCTGAGATGCTATGTCAACTATCAGCAGTCCAATTGGGCGGACCTCCTGTCTTTCGCTGAGGTCGCATACAATAATGCTGTTCACAGTAGCACAGGACTAACCCCGTTCAAGGTAGTGAGCGGGCTTGACCGATTGGATGTCGACGCTGAAAGCAACCTGGGAGAATGTCAAGAAGGCGCTAGCTAAAGCAGCACAAACGTATAAGAAACAGGCAGACAAACATCGAGCTCCCCAATGGCCATTCCAATTGAGGGAGAAAGTTTACCTCTCCACAAAATATTTAAGGTTAAAACTCCCTAGCAAGAAACTGGGGCCAAAGTTTATGGGACCATTCCCCATAGTAAAGATAATCAACCCAGTCACGGTACAATTGAAATTGCCTAGACTTTTAGGGAAGATACACCCGGTATTCCATAGTAGCCTCCTAAAACCTGTAGTTGGATCGACCCTGAGGCCACTACCCCATGAGCCCCCCAGGCCCCGTGGTCATAGGGGGCCAAACCCATTATGAGATGCAACGAATCCTCGACTCGAGGTGGCACTGGAGACAACTCCAATACTTAATCAAGTGGAAGGGTTACCCCTTATCAGAGGCATCTTGGGTAAAGAGGAGGAATATCCAGGCAGATCGCCTTATAGCCAAATTTCACGAGGAAAATCCAAATAAGCCTGGGGGAGGTTGCGTCCCTAGATTCTGTACCTGTATTCAAATTGTTTTTGCTTTATGCAGGTCGCCTTCGGGAAGTGAGGGGAGCCGAATGTGAACTTGCAAAGATTTCAAGTTGCCATGAAGAGAAGGGGGGGCAAGCTGGAGGAGGGCCAACTGCCCTAACTGCATTCCACAAATTTTTCTTTTACTGATTGTGTCCTAGGCTACCGGAGTCAGAAGGAGGGTGTGGGGGTCACAACCTGCCAACGTGATTAATTGGAGAATGTGATTTATGACATGGCCAATGAGAAGGGGGGAAACAGGGTCATGACGACGTGCAGCCGGCGTGAACTCAGTTCTGGCTGCAACGGAGTGTTGCCGAGATGTCGCTTTTAATAAATCTTTGTATTTCTTTTGGACTTTTGTCTTATGGCTCCTGAATTAATTAGAGCGTCTTTCGGAAACTTCACACACGGTATAAAACTAGACAAATTGCAAAAACTCTGGGAAAGAAACTAAGTTGACAATGGCAACTGCTTATAAGGAGAATCTATATAAAATATTTTGTAGGTGGCACTTACCACTGGCGAGACTAGCAAAGATGTTTAAAAATTTGTCCGTCAGATGTTGGAAATGTAACCAGACACCAGGTACGTATTATCATATGTGGTGGACTTGTGCAAAGGCAAAGAAATATTGGACAAAAATACATACATGGTTAGAAAAAATGTTAAAGCAGCACCTAGTTTATAAGCCAGAAATATTTTTGTTAGGCATAGTACCAGAAAAGTATGTCAAAGGGAATATATATTTAATATTACATGTATTGACAGCAGCAAGAATTGTATTTACACAGCACTGGAAAAATGAGGAAACACATACAAAAAAGTTATAATCAAAAAAAAAAATTAGATTGTGCAGAAATGGACAGATTAACATTAAAGATGAAAGAAAAAGATAGAGTATTTTTGAACATGGGATTTGTTTTACAAATGGTTGGATAATAGAGGTAGAAATTAGGAGCGGGAAAAGTATTAGATAAGCAAAACGATCTAGACAATACGCTGTTCACTAAGCACATATGTACCCTGTTTCCCCCAAAATAAGACATCCCCTGATAATAAGCCCAATCGGGCTTTTGAGTGCATGGCAATAAGGCCAATCGCTTATTTCAAGGTTCAAAAAAATATAAGGCAGGGTCTTATTTTCGGGGAAACACGGTATGTAATGTGAAAATGTATAAATAAACTTTTAAAAAAGTGAATAAATGCAGGTAAATCTGAAAGCTTCAAGGAAAAAAAATAAAAACAAACCAGAATAATTCATAACACACGTGTGTTTGTGCATATGTATATACATGTAGAGATTTACATATGTATACACATACATTATAAGTTGATGTGAGCAGAAAAAAGCACTTGCATGTTGTAACAGTAGATACTTGGCAAACCATCAGCAGGGAAGGCATTCCCAAAAGAAAATGGCATCTTCTCTAAGCCAACCAACAAGCCATATGCTATGACGTTTATACTTTTTTCTGCAATAGATGCACTTGACAAACCTGAAAGTTGGCTGCTGTCTAAACTGATGACTTAAATTATAGCAACTAAGAATTTTTTACTGTTTAATATAATAACTATTGCTGACTAAAATTTTAGGCTTCACCTACTTACAGTTTATAGTACTGCTGGAAATCTTACAAAACTTTCTGTAGTATGTAGTACATCAACTGTAATTATAATTCTAAATATGTATCTTATTACACTTATTTATAGTGAATATTACAAAATGTAAGAAACTGATCCTTAAGTTAAAGACATAATTATCAGACATTTTACATAAAAAGAAGAAAATATTTGTTAATATACATAATAAAACATGAAATTTTATGTAACCTTATAGGACAATCCTATGCATATTTTTCACAAAGTATTCTACTCTGATCAACAGAACTTTCTTTAAAACAACAGTATGTAAGACTGCAGCCTTAAAATAATAGAAACATGAGGATAAAAATCACACATTTGAAAAGCTATTTACATGCATGGAATAGCTTGTTGATAATTATTGCAATTCAGTAAATTATAGTTAAATGCATGGGAAAGAAAGGGCCTGTACTCATTTGATTTTCCATGTAAACCAGAATTCCATAGTATGTCTATGAGTAGTGAAAGGCAATGTGTAGGATTGCAGTTGCTGAACTCAAATTTTCATCAGATATTGTTAATATAGTCTAATATTAAGAATGATGAAAGTTTGTCCAAACATTTTGGGAGAGTCATATCCTGTTTAAGTTGTGGTTCATACAGAATCCAACAAATTAGTTTTTGATGTTTGATCTATTTCTATGAATGAATGAGATCTGTATATGTGATTGATTTCTACTCTTTTTGACCACTTTATTTGGTTTTCTGGAAGGAAGATTATTTTACATCTTTTAAAATGATTTACAATATTTTAAAAGATATAATTACATTATTTTATATCTTAAAATATTTAGAAATGTGAAAGAATAGGAAAAGAAAGGAAAATGACTCTTGATAACTTACAAAATTCAAGCTAATGGTTTTCATTCAGGTATTGTAGATAAACTATATATAGTCATTTTGAAGGTTATTGAAACTACTGTATTTTTGTACATTTATAAATGGCAGTGTGACCCATGTATAAATATATTTTTATTTCAGGTATCTATGACATTGTGCTAAAATGTTGAATGTTGAAGCTGCAATAATAATATTCTTCATTGAATGATTGTAGTTTTGGGATTGGGATTTAAGGCATGTGAATGCATCTTCAAAACTCCTTAAAACTGATTTACAAGTATTAAGTGAATTTTCTGGCTTATTTGACTAATAAGACCAGGCATTTGATCTCTGTTGGTTTTTGAGTGAATCTTTCCAGTTTAAAGTGTGACTCTATTAATGGTTCATAAAATAATAGAATTCAAATATGCTGTTGAGCCTATTTCTGGGGCAAGAATCTGTTGTCTCTTGATCATCCTTGTTGGTCTTCTTTCTGCCTGTTTTTCTTCAATGTAGCATTCAGAACTGAGCACAGTACTCAGCATAGGATCTGACCAATACAATTTATACACATTTCATAGTTTATAATTGTTTGTAATTAGAGGCAGGGTAATTTAAAATCAAAAGGGTATTTATCATCTTGGATTAAAACATAACTAGTATACATATTAATTTTAATGTATATTAAGAAACAAAAATGAAAAATCCATTTTAGATTGTGTATACCTAAAACACTGAGTACAGGAGTTATTTAGGTTAGGTCTGACAGACTAAATAGACTATCATTTTGATGCCCACAAATCTATTCCATCAAATCAGTTTTTCAATTGTAATTCAGGGTGAGAAATAGTGGCTAGCCCCAATTCAGGCAGAGATTCCCATAGCTGAATGGTGATATCAGCTTTGGTTTCCCACAGTCCAAGTGCAATATTCTTTTCACTAGCTTATGTTAGCCTTTTGAAACTGTAAACTGGTGAGATGGTATTGCAGATACAAATTGAACACTCTCATCTTTCTGAAACTGTCACTTAAGCTTTCCTTAATTAACACTTTGGTCTTTGGAGCACTACGACATAGTATAACAGCTTCTGAAATACTCAGTTGGCTTGAATCCCTTTTAGTAACCATCAGCTTTTTACAAAACAAGTTGGTCTGTTTATTTGAAGAGGCTTACCATTGGTTTAAAGTGTAACTGTGAAGGCTTTAGCATTTCTTTTATAGAGTACATTACTTTTATTTCAGTTTTGCTGGTTTTTGATGATTCACTTCTAGTTGCAATTCTGAATATTGGTTATTATAGGGCTCAACATGGTATCATAATGACTATTCTAGTGAGTTTTTTTGTGTTTCCTGTTGTTTTGTGTGGATTTGTGATTATAAAGGGAAGGGCATTTCCTAAAACTGCCTATAATGTGGAATTTCCTTTAATTTGACATTTTCAAAAAAACAAGAAAGGAAAATATTTTGGAGGAATTTTTATGTATTAGAAAAGTGAAATAGAGAGGATCCTAAAAGCTGTCTGAATTTTCTAGGTTCAGGGGGTCTGGTGCAGAACGAAAGTATATGGAAGCATATACACAGCATATGGAAGGTTAATACTTTAATAGATATCCCTGAGTTCCAGAGTACCCTGTTTCCCCCAAAATAAGACATCCCCTGATAAGCCCAATCGGGCTTTTGAGTGCATGGCAATAAGCCAAGCACTTATTTCAGGGTTCAAAAAAATAAAAGACAGGGTCTTATTTTCGGGGAAATACAGGTAATAGAATTGAATTCTAGCTCTTCAACAAATATGTACAAAAAATAGAATAAAAATTTGCATTGTAGAGTTTTCTGTGGATAAGATTACTAAAATGTGACTTGTTTGGGGTCACATAAAATTTTTTGACCATTGCACTTTTTAAAGATATTTGGTTATGAGAAATTTATATATTGGGGTATGTTGAATTAAGATGACTCTAATATATGACATACATGGTAGTCTGGTTGACAAACCTATGTGTCCTTGAGCCTGCCTTTTAATTTTCCAACTGAAGAATAAGAAACCTTTAAACAGCTTAAGTGTGAGCACTTTCTGCAGCTGACAGGAATCTGATCTGCTGCTTGACCCTTTTCTGTGGGTGCTGATATACTAATGGCATGTAACTCAGATCAGAGGTGCCCTTTGCACTGGTTCATCTGCAGCTGGGATAGTGGTGACTAGAGAAATTGGTGAATCTGCCATCTTGCAGCAAGTTATAACAAGCTATGGAAAAATGGCTGAAGCCTTGCTTTTCACTGACTAGGTTTGTGTGGGCTTGGTTTAAAAAAGAAAAGAAAAAACCCACACAGAATTCCTCCATCATGCTCAAAGCTGTTTGACCAGGACTGTAGACTTTCTTCAGCTGTCAGAACAGTGACTTGTTTTAGGGGGAAATGTTGACAAACACTGTAACTTGAGCTGCTTTGTGTAGGACATTTAATTAGTAAAAACAGTTATTATTCATATCTTCCATGAATTTTGATATTCAGGAGTTTAATAATGTGGGAATGAATTCCTTTTTAAAGGTATGTAGGATAGATAAGTATTTTGTATCTTATAAACAACAGCAGTGCTATGAGGTTCTCAAATGGAAAATAGTGGAAGTTTACATTTTTGGTAGTTAGTAATTACTGTAGGTCCTAAACAGCTTCCTTTCTTTTTGAGGTGATTAGCACTAAGGTACTTGGAATGCCTTTTAGTGCTTCTTCCTTCTTTCAGTTTCAGATGACAAGACAGAATGTTTTCCTTGTTTTTAAACCATGATACAATTATTGTTAAGCATCAGCCACCTGTTAGTATCATTCCTTCTAAAGGTCATTGTATGGTGCCTTACTGTCTGACTTTAACAGCCCTATATCAGGTTTGTTGGCCACTGTTTTGTATGGACAAATGTTTGAGAAAAGAACATGACACCAATAACTGAAAAAAGTAAGGAAGATAGCCTCCCTAATTTATTACATTATGTGTTTTGGCTTTGTAGTTATATTAAATTAACAACTATAAACATAAATTTCTTCATGTATTGCAATCCTGCAATTTCTAAAACTACTTGTATGTATTGCATTCTGCTATTATATTATTTAGTTTCCTTCCTTTGTTTCAAATTCAGATACTTGTATGTAAATTGTTTGTAGCCATCTTTCTGTGTTAATCCTTGATATAAAATCAGTTACTTGATTTTAGTTTCTGAAAAGAAGAATCTGGTTATTTTCATTCATTATAAAAAAAATAACAAAGCTAAATTCATTTCAAGACCAAAATGGGAGATATCCCACTTGAATTATCATAAAAAATACAACTATCATTAATAATGAATTAAAGGCTAAGGAGAAATATAATATGGAAATTTTTTTTGTTAACCTGATGTATTAGTTTTATGAATCCCACTCTAATCCTCCCTTCCTTTCTAAGAAAATTTTTTAAGAGTTTGATCTTTCATGAGTTTGAAAAAACTCATGCTGTCCGAAACTATACTTCAGGGGTGTCAAACTCGATTTCATTGAGGGCTGCATCAGGGTTGTGTTTGACCTCAGGGGGCTGGGGGGGCGTGGCCGGGGGGGCATTGTCAGCTCGACATCACTCATGTCAGGGGTATCTGTGATGGTCCGGGCGGGGCTGGGGGGATCCATTGTCTCCAGCGGAGGAAGGTGAGACCAAGGAGAGTGGCAAATCCTTGTCCTCCAGAGGACCCTCGCTGTCCCTCTCAGGCCATGCGGAGGACCCCTGAATGGTGGCGCAGGCTGTCCAGAGCCCTAGGCAGCGGAGGGCAAGCACTCAGCCTGGCCCTCGAGCTCCCAGGGCACCAGGATCCCACAGCCCAGCCCAGCCCCGCTTCTCCAAGGGGGTGCCCAGCTGCGCTTACCTCTCCTCGAGACTGCTGCTGCTGCTGTGCTCACTCTCCTTGGCCAGGTTGCTCACGGTGTGTGTGGGAGAGCAAAGTGTGTGGGTCAGAGGGAGGCCCACTCTCTCTCCATGCAAGGAGACCTGGCTTTTTAACCAAATCATCCTCAGCTATAGGATGGGAGACCACCAGGAGAGGTCAGGAGGAGGGGACAAGGGGATGGTGAAAGGGCAGCAGGGCTGCTGGTGGCCAAGTGCTAAGGCAGGACTTACTTTCCTTCCTTCCTTCCTTCCTTCCTTCCTTCCTTCCTTCCTTCTTCTCCTTTCCTGTCCGTTCTTGGATGCTCAAATGCAAAAGGGGAAACATTTCTATTTTTGTTTTGTTTTGTTTTGCTTTTAGTTTGTTTTGCTAGCCCCCTGCCAGTGAAAAGAGCCTGGGGGGGCTGTGAGCAGCCCTCCCCCGGGGCCTGTTTTTGGCCTGGATGGCCTCCTGCAGTCCTCTGTCAGTGAAAACAGAGTCCGGGATGACTGCACGGGCTCCGTTTTTGCTGGCAGAGGGCAGGTCGAGGCTGTCCAGGCCAAAAACGGGGCCCGGGGGGCCATGCGCACCCCCCCAGGCTCTGTTTTTGCTGGCAGAGGGCTGCAGGAAGCCATCCAGGCCAAAAATGGGACCGCTGCCCCCTGATCTCCATTTTCACTGTCAGAGGCACCGCGGGTTGGTTCTTTGCTGTTTCCAGGATGGCCCTGGAGGCCAGATCTAAGCACCCCGCAGGCCGGATCTGTCCCACGGGCCTTGAGTTTGACACCCCTGCTATAGATAGTCCTCGACTTACAATTATTTGTTTAGTGATCGTTTGAAGTTACAACAACACTGAAAATGTGACTTATGGCCATTTTTCACATTTATGACCATTGCAGCATCCCCATGACCATGTGATGAAAATTTGGATGCTTGGCAATTGGCTCATATTGCAGTGTCCTGGGCTCATGTGATCCTCTTTTGCGACCTTCTGAAAGCAAAGTCAATGGGGAAGTCAGATTCACTTAACAACCATGTTGCTAATTTAACAACTGCAGTGATTCACTTAACTGTGGCAAGAAAGGTCATATAATGGGGCAAAGTTGATTTAATAACTTTCTTAACAACAGAAATTTTGAGCTCAGTTATAGTTGTAAGTTGACTTATAGTGCAATTTTATGCATGTTTGAAATTAAAGTCACTGAGTTCAGTGGGTTTTAGTCTCAAGAAAGTTCTAATAGGACTGTAGCCTAATACAAATTTAATTGAATTATAGTAAAGTTGGATTCAGTAGTGATGGTAACATATATCAGAGTTGGACCACATTTTAATAAACCTTGCAGATTAGTATCATGATCAGTTCATGCCTACATTTTTTTTGTTGTTTTGGTTTTTTTAACATATACTTACTGTTAAGGAGGAATATCCTTTTTTATATTAACAAAAGATTCAGCAAAAAATATCTTAGAGGTTCTGTGCTTATTTTTCCAGGCTTGATTAAAATACTAGATTTAACTTTTGAAAAATCTGAACAACTTTGTATGATATAATCTCAAACCATCTGCCTTGTTCAATGTGGAGACCCTAGTTTGTTATGTTATTTAGTGAAGCTTTCCTCAGGGATCCAGAAAGCTTTATATTTTGCAATTTGCTTCTTGCTCCCTCTGATTGTTTACTTGACTGATTGTATTCTCACCTTTTAGAAAATATGTGTGACAGTTGACCGGCTGTAAACTTGGAAAAGTAGAATATGGTTGCCTGGGCTTCAAGAAGCTAAATATTAGTTCAAGAACTCATGAATTTTTGGGTTTGTCCATGTGTACTTAACACCCATGTCTCCAGTTTTCTCTCATTGAAAATAACTGTAAAATGTGATCGCTCCAAAACATACAAAAATAATGTTTTGTTTTGTTTTACTGTACGTTAGCTTTTATATTTAACCATTTTTCTTGCCTAAATGTGGGCTTATCTCAGAGGAGCTTTAATATTTAGGCACTGGATGAGGCCAAAATAAATTTCAGAATTAGCTGAAGAAGTAAGTTACTACCATTCAAAGAAATGATGCCATGTAGCATGGTTCATTTAACAAATGAGTTCTTGTGGCATTTCTTTTCAGTATTCAGTTCTTTAGCTCTTGTCATTATTGTATATAAGTAATGGAATGGCTCGGAAACATTAATGTTTGAGGAAGATGCTTTCATGCTAAAGTAGTTGAGATTCTTTGCAAACAAAGTAATAGGTCTAAATGACAAATTAAGGATTAAAAAATCAGCATGTCTTTTACAGTAATGGATTAATGGAAGAAGCATGTTTTAGTTGGATTTGTAATTAAAGGTTTTTTATTAAGAAAATCAAGTCTATTCCTGTTGAGTAGCATCTTCTATTTAAACTAGGAAGATTGAAAGAATAGGAAAATGAAATAATTTTAATCTGATTTCTCTGTGACTGACTGGAATTCAGAGTAGTTTCCTGTAGTGTAAAGTGCAAAGATTACATTTGTTTATTTGGCTAATCTTCAGCATATTCTAACTTTTATCAATTATAAACTGAATAAATAATTCTACTCCTCAGGTATATACAGTACATGGAGTCATTGTAAAATAAGCATTGAAATGTATGGATATTTTGCATGGAGCTTAAATTGTTAGTTATTACTGGTGGTCAAAGCAATAACAGCGACTAAAAGCTTCCTACCAGAATAATTTTTCAACAGCTTCTTAGGAGTTCATCTTCAGTAATTATTTACTTATTCCAGGAGTTCTATCACAATGTCGGTCATGGTGGTATGTTTGTAATTCTTTTCAGAGATCAAATCTTTCAAAGAAACTATTTCATCTCAACGTAGTGGGTACTTTCTGGTTTTCCTAATTAGTCACAGAACATTATCCTCATCCTCTTATGGTGAAAGAATGGGATATTCCCACCATTCAGGATAAATGGGCTGACAAATGTAATCTTTGCATTTTATACTATAGGAAACTACTCTGAATTCCAGCCAGTTTATGGATCAGCTCTTTTCCCAAGATCCCCTGATCCCTAGACCAATCTGCCCATTAAATAATTAAACTTGTTAATCTCACTGTCATTCCCCTTCCAGCTTGTTACAACATATGTAAGGACTTGTGTAGTAGTCAAAAATTATTGGGAACCAACTAGTTTCCTAATGGGAAATACATTTCTGTAGAGCAGATGTGCTTAACTTTTTTGTTCTGTGGAACTCTTCATGAGTCTGGTGAAAGCTGTGAACGCCTTTAAAAATGTATTTAAATGCATATGATAAAATATATAGAGTTTATAGTGCAAAGAAAACAAATAGGTTCATAGATGCTACTTCTAAAATTTCTCAACAGACCCCCAAAGGCTGCATAGACCCATGGTAAGAACCCCAGCTTTAGGGAAATCTAAGATACCTCCTGACACCTTCCTACCATTACTTCTTTTCACAATTTGGTACTCAGATGTTTATTTTAATTATTATGACTTATGATGATGTTACTTAGTTTGGGGTGATGAAATGTCTGCAAGAAAACAACCAAGCTCAGAGCACCATTTCAACCCTGAGCTACAAATACTCTCCTTTATTATGACTTGTTGAGCATAGGACAAATATAGATAAACTTGGTGTGTTGTGTAAAGTTTGCAAATAGACATAAAGTAACTATTATTTAAATTAGATCAATTGAAGTTTGTTTTTCTTTACATAGAAGAAAATAAGCCTATTGTTAATAAAGCACTGCTTCTACTTGGTGCATGTCTTTACTTTTTTGATAGATAACTGGCCTTCTTTAACCAACACTACCCTATTTAAACAAGTCATAGTAACTGTTAGAAAATACACTTTGTTCTGTGATAACTTCTGTAATAGAAGCCCTCCAATTCCTTTTCTTCTTGGTTGACATTTGGACATTTTTGGAAGTTCAGGCCTTAGATATCCAGGTGAGAGGAGATACCTTGAGGGACAAATTCCATTGTACCAGTCATCACAGGAATGACAGATGGACTTCCGGTGGCGACGCTGGGCGATATAGGAGGAGAAGGACGAGCTCCGTCCTTCAAATCTGTACTATTTAGCATTTGGGGGACCCTTTGGGGCGTGAAAAGTTCGGAGGACTTAGCGGAAAAGAGGGACATCCCGAGCAACGCCGAGGCAGAGAGCAGCTGTCTGACGAGGCGAAGGGCACCCTCCCTAACCCAACGTTAAAGAGCTCGATCATGTTGCACAGCATGGCGGGCCTGAAGCCATAGCGAACCACAAAAGATCTGGAAGCGAACCAACTCAAGCAATCTACACCTAATTTGCAAGTGAAGAATACCTAATTTCCCGTGAAGAGAGCTGTCAAGTGAGGGGTGAAATTCGATCGGCAAAAGGAAAGCTTGGAGTAGAACTGGGCGGCAATTGTAAGTTGAGAGCCGAAAGTTGCCAAAACAAACTGCTGAAATCGGACTTAAAAAAAAAGAGAGACTTGATCGGAGGAAGAAAAAGTTAAAAACAAGCGGGTGGAAGAGAGATAGAGAACTGCACTTCTGAGGGGAAACGACATGGATCCAGGTGGATTAGTCAGTGTTCTGGCTGGAAACAAGTTACAGGCGTTTTAAATAAAAATTAAAAACTAAGGAACTAAAGATTTTGTTAAAACATAAGATCATCATAGATATAGATTTGAAAAACAGAATTAATAAAAGACGGAAAACTAGAACGATTGAACAACAGAGCACCATAAAACAAAGAGGACAAGATGGAACTAAAGAAATTAAAAACAATGGTGGCAGATGATTAAGCAAATTGGCTAGAGGCGGTGACGTGAGTAAGACTTCGATAAAGACGAACTTTGAAAGACTTGAGATTCGAAATTTGCATTTTTGGAAAAGTGACCTGAGGCTAATAACTAAATAAATAGATAACGAACTGTTAAAATACCAGTTATATTATAGTAGAAATATTGTATATTAAGGTGGAATATCTAATTTTTCTTACTCCTTTGTTTCTATGTTATTTCTTCTCCTTTTCTTTCTATTAATTGGAAGGGTCATTTAGACAATTAAATATAAACAGTAATTGAACATTGTATTTAATTAAAAAATATAAATAATCTATCTATAGAGATATTGATATATTAGTATAGTTGATTTTGTATTAAAATAGTGAATGAAATAATATCTATTTATAATATTTACAGTATATACAGATAAATATTTGTTAGAGACTAAGTAAACTACAATTGATATCAATTGTTATATATTATACACTTCTAGTATATTATTATTCTTAATATTACTACTATATAGACAATTTAAGTGAATATTTAATAGAACATTATTTAAGGTTTATAAGAAACTCTATATTTAACAGAGAAATTTAAAATAATACTATAGAAATAAAGGAAGCAATTTTGAATAAAGGGGGAAATATTTGTAATACCAAAAGCATTGGATGGTGATCTGGGGGCGGATATATAAAATTATAGGGGAACAAAATAAAATAATAAAGGAAATGTCAACTCTCACAACAACAATGCTAAGGGCAGGAAAAAAGGCATCTTCCAATCCTGCTGTAGCGACACCTTCCCCTGCTAGTCAACGCTCAATAGAAGAAATGCTGACTACTGAAAAAGCAGGTAGTACATCATTAATTCAGACAATGAATACAACACTCACAATGTTGCAAGAAACCATGCTAAAAATGCAAGAAACAATGTCGCAAAATCATATTGAGCTGAACTTGAATATTCAGAAATTAGATAATAAAATGGAGTTGATACAAGGTGCAATTTTAAAGAATGAACAGCACATTAAACAGGTAGAGACAAAGACAGAGAAAACTGAAAAAAGAGTAGAACAGATAGACCAAAAAATGATAACAACCAAAAAAGAATTAGAAAATTCAATCATAAATCTGGAAATGGATCGATTCTCTTATTATTTGCGATTCCAAAACGTAACAGAGACAAGAGAAGAGGACTCGGGAGGGTTAATGGCAGGTATAATAGCAGAAATCCTTCAGAGAGATGAGCAGGAAACAATGAGATAGATGAAGTGTACCGTGTGCAGACGAACTATGCCAAACGCCCCCACCTACCCAGAGAAATACATATAAGGTTTGCCAGGAAAAAAATTAGAGATATTATTTACAAAGCCACAAGAGAAGAAGCTATAATATATAAAGAGAAAGAATTAATTATATTAAAACAGATTCCCAGACGTGTGCGCGAACAGAGAAAAGATTACCAGTTCTTGGCAGACATACTAAACAAAAAGAATACATTTTTCAGATGGACTATCCCAGAAGGGATGATAATATCGTGGGAAGGCAAAAAAATTAAGGTAGATAACTTAGAAAAAGCCCAAGAGATATATGACCAGATATTGGGGATAGATGAAGAGTCAGATAGTGGTGAAAGATTGGAATCGGTAAGCCAAGAAGAGAGCCAGGAACTGGAAGAAGAGGAAAGGAAGGAAAGGACTAAAGGAACTAAAGAACCCCCCAGACAGAGAGAAAGAACTAGAACACAGAGAGCCAACAAAACAAGCCAAAACTAGATATTTATAGGAAGGTAGAAAAATGCAGAAAGAAACCAAACTGATATCAATAAATGTGAAAGGAGTAAACAGCATAGAGAAAAGGAGAAAAATATTCACAAAATTGGTCAAACAAAAAGCTGATATTATATGTTTACAAGAAACACACATCAAAGAGAAAGATGGAAAATATTTAGAATATCAAAAATTGGGTGAATTACATGCATCATTAGCAGAAAAAAAGAAAAGAGGAGTAGTGATATATACCAGAAAAGAAATAAAGTGCAAGGAAATCTACAGTTGCAAGAAAAAGTATGTGAACCCCTTGGGATTACGTGGAGTTTTGCATGAATTGTTCATAAAATGTGCTCTGAACGTTATCTAAGTCACAACAATAGAAAAACACAGTCTGCTTAAAATAATACTACACAAACATTAGATGTTGCCAT
>QLTV01003781.1:683117-707956 GCA_003457575.1 Thermophis baileyi
CATCTCTCTCTCTTTCTCCCTCCCTCCCTCCCTCCCTCTCTCTCTCTCTCTCTCTGATTCTCCGGTGCTCTCTGGGTCTCGTGGGTGCTTCTTTGGCCTTTGTTGGTACTGGATGCACCTCGGTCGCTTGGGGAGACACACAACCTGCTCTCCGTCCCGAAACACTCGCTCGACCGGGCTGCAGCCGATGTTCCGCGTCGTAATGGGTTCCTGGAGGAGAAGGGGATGCCCTCTCCCCCATTGTGAAGCATGCTAAATTTAACTGCACTGCAAGAGCAGTGGGCAGGCCATGGAGGTGGCCAACAGCAGCGGCGGAGAGAAACGGCCAGGCCAGGCCAGTGTCTCGGGGCTGAGAGGAAGTCGTGCATCTCCCCGAGAGACCGAGGTGCGCGGAGCACCAACAAGGGCCGGAAGAAACACCCGCAAGACCCAGCAAGAGATGAAGCTTTGCTCCCGCTCTGGAATATCGAGCGAGTCTCCATCCCCTGCCCTTTCCTTCTCAGGCCAGGTGGAGATGAGGGCGAGGGGCAGGGCCAGCCACTGGTGGGTTCAGCTGACAGGAAGCCACAGCAGGGGGAAGAAAGAGCTGCGGGTTGCCGACACCCGTTGCTTCAGCCCGCCTGCGCCGCTACCCCCCCCGCCACAACAGCACCATTACCTCGTTCCGGCCAGCGAGGGCTGCACTACTCCTTGCACGTTGCACCACCTGCAAAGTTGCAAGTTGCACGTACCTCCCTCTATGGTGGAGATTTCCAACCCCACCATGAGCTGCCTGGCCGGTCCCATATTCCGGAGCTCTTGTCACAGGACTGACCATTGGTCATCCTGGAGCAGCTCCTCCACCCGGGTGCACTGCGGACCACCAAAATTTTCTCACGGACCACCAGCGGACCACTGGTTGGTGATCTCTGCTCTAAAGCATTTCCAACTGTCACAAAATGTTGCAAACACACACATATCCCATGGTCACATATTCGCTATCTGGGTGTTTGGCAATCTGTTTGGACTTATAGCTGATTGCCAAGCTCCCCTCAATCATGCAATTGCCACTTGCAAACTTCCTTGCCAGGCTCCCCAGAAACCCAGTGCAGAAGCCGACAGGGAAGGTTGCAAACTGCTGCTACCTATTGAGAGGACTCCCTCTTGTTTTGGAGGCTGGATGAAAGAGGTCCCTGTTGTTTTGTGTCTGTTTGAATCTCAGCAACTGAAATCCAAGCCTGCATGGAGTCCAAAATCCTTCCCTCAACATCTCTTTTCTTTTTCTTCTTTTTTAAAAAAAAAAATTATTTATAGTTTTTTTTTAACATCCATAAGTGCTTGGTGAACAGTGTACTGTCTGGGTCAATATACTTTATACACAATACTACTACTAATACTATTATTTAGATATACATAATAATCTTTCAACTTCTAACATTTGTGTATACATAGTAGTTATAATGTAATCCATTCTATATCAGTATACATAATACTATTTTCCCAATTTCTAACTTCTACCTCTTTTTTCTAACTCTTAATAAAATAACCACTATATTAAGAAGTATTCTATATGTATCCATCATCTCTTTCCCTTTTTAGAATTTCAACTCTTATTGACTTTTTGGTAAATCTTTCATGCTTCTCCCTTGGGATCTTGTAACTCCTTACATCACGTTTATTTAATCTAAATATTTCGTCTGCCATAACACCTATCTCTTGCTGTTGGATCTCTAGAGCACCCATCCGTAATTCTTTCATCATTTTTGGGAGATCTTTCTCTTTATTCTCTTCTATATTTTGAACTCTTAAAGAGTAATCTATCTGTTCCGTTTTAAGAATTATTACTATCTCTTCCATATCTTTATCTGCTTGTATCATTTTTGGAATTATCTCCTCTATTCTTTCCTCAGCTCCTTCTGGTTTCTCCTCTATTTTCTGAATTTTTTGTTCATCTTTTATTGTCATTTGCTGGGGGTTTTCTAGTCTCATATCTGTATCCTGCATCAGTTCCATCATCTCCCTATGATTCCTTGTCATATCTTCCTGAATACATTGAAGCATCAATAATATTTCTTTATGAACTGTATTTGTTTTCCCCTGTTGAAACATTTTGTAATAATTTAATAGGCTAATAGTTGCTCAATATTCCACCCAGATTCCAATATCCCAATTGCCCAGAAACACAAAAAATGCCAGTATTAATAAAATTTACACAGTCCCGGGACTGTTCCTCAAAATCCCCTAAATTTATAGTCCTTAAAATTTTCCAATTAGCACCCTCTAAATTTTCAAAATTTTTAAGTCTTGTTTAATTTTTCTTCTTTCTTCTTTCACCTCGTAGAGTGTTCTATCAAATAGTATTAATAATCCAGATTGGCCCACCAGATTTCCCCAAATGTCTTTAATCCACAGAATCAAATATTCAGTTTCAAGGATGTTTCTTGTTAATTATAGTCCACCTTGCCTTAGAAATCTTCAAAAGGCTCACTAAATACTTCCAAGCAGCCAAAATGCCAGTAGATCTGGAACCAAAATTAAAAAGGCCTTCCAGGTGTTGTTTGCCTTTCACTATTTCCTTTCTTCTCCTCTTTGTTTTTCTTGTGTTATCAATTAATCCTCACTTGCCAAGGTCGTTTCCCCACTGTGTACTAGTATAATATCTTCTTTCACCAGAAGGTGGCACCCCCTCTCTAATTTCCAGCATTAAAGATAGAACAGCTGACTGTCAAAAAGATTGAGGGGAAAAAAAATCCTTTTTCTTTATACGATTTCTTCCAATAATCAAACAGTGTTATCCGCAAATTAAGTCACTTTTGATACTACTACAAGTTCCAGTCCGGGCTTTCTATATTTTAAAGCTTCATAGTCTTCCGTTAAAAGTTTGTTTCACTTTTGGGTCTATAATCTTTCTCCGTGTGTTAAATCGCCACTTTCTTAGTGTTTTGGAGAGGTTTTTTTTTTAAGAATTCTTTTATTTGTGTTTAAATCTCTAAAGCATAAATCAAGCCAGCTGCTCACTTGGACTATGGAATGCCAAGCGACTTTCGAAAAGCTTAAAAGGCTTTTTGCAGCAGAGCCAACCTTTAAGCACCCGAATCCGGAGGAGCCGTTTGTAATACAAACTGATGTCAACGATGTGGCGGTGGGGGTGTTTTGCTCCCAAAAAAATTCGAAGGGGACATTGCAACCTTGCACCTACACTTCCTGGAAGCTGACTGACAGTGAAAAATGTTGGGTGGTGTGGGAGAAGGAAGTGTATGCCATTCTATGGGTGCTGCTGAATTGGAGGCAATTCTTAGAAGGCAGTAAGATTCCGTTCGAAGTGTGGACTGACCACAAGAACCTGGAAGCCTTAAGAACCCCGAGGGAGCTGTCCCCTAAGCAAGTGAGATGGGCGCAGTACTTTAATCGGTTCAACTTCACCCTTTGATATTTGCCAGGGGGAAAGAATTTCCTTGCCAATGCACTCTCTCGGATGCCCCAATACAAAAGCACCCAAGAGGAAATAGTTAACTCCATCATTCCCTCCAGGCAACTGGCAGCACAGGTCTCAGCGAGGTGGCATCGGCTAGCTACTCCTCAGCTGGCCGATGGCACGCTGCTCCAACACCTAAAAGAAGCTCTGAAGGAAGATGAATGGCTCAGAGATCACAAAGCCAACTTGATGATGAGGGAGGGAGGACCTGGAGTGGAAGGGAGGCAAGCTGTATGTTCCAGCCAGCCAGAGGACCCAAATCCTACAAAAGAGCCACGACGTAAAGCCAGCTGGACACTTTGGGTTTGTAAAAACCCTTCACCTGGCTAAAAGACAATTCTGGTGGCCCAAGATGAAGAAGGACATAGAGAACTATGTAACCGGCTGCCCAGTGTGTGCGTCTATGAAACGATTGTCAGGGAAGACCCCTGGGTTGCTACAGCCGGTGACTAACCCTATCAGACCATGGGAGGAAATCGTCATGGATTTCATAGTGGAACTTCCGGAGAGTAATGGGAGCACGGTAATCTGGACTGTGGTTGACCTGTTTTTAAAACGAGTATACTTCATCGCATGCCTGAAGCTTCCCTCAGCCCAGAGGTTGGCCAAAATGTTTGTGCAGCACATCCACCAGCTGCATGGAGTTCCAAGGCGCATCATTTCAGATTGGGGGGTGCAGTTTACAGCAAAGTTTTGGCGAGAGTTTCTAAAGCAAATAGGTTCAGCTCAGGGACTTAGTTCAGGGTTCCATCCGTGCACCAATGGGGTGGCAGAAAAAACTAACGCAATGGTGGAGCAATACCTACATTGCTACACTTGATCTTAGCCAAAAGGCCGAGAAGCGATACCTACATTGCTATGTAAACTATCAGCGAACCAATTGGGCGGAACTGCTACCTTTCACAGAAGTGGCTTATAATAACTTGGTGCATAGCAGTACTGGATTCACCCCTTTTAAAGTAACCACGGGGGTTGAATTTGTACCAATGCCAGAGTTTCCGAGAGAACCTCCTCCCTCAGTAACAATAGCTGAATTGATGGAGACCCTGAAAGCTGCTTGGGGCAACATGCAGAAAGCCCTGAATAAGGCCAGGGAGTCTCAAAAGAGACAGGCAGATTGGAAGAGAGCCCCTCAGAAGAAGTTCAGAATCGGGGAGAAAGTTTACCTGTCTACGAAGTACTTAAAACTGAACCAACCTTGTAAGAAACTGGGTCCTAGGTACATAGGTCTGTTCCCAATTGTTCAGAAACCCAATTACTGTGGAGTTACAGTTGCCTAAGGTACCCAGGCGACTCCACCCAGTGTTCCACTGTAACTTATTGAAGTCCTTCCGAGGCTCCAAGCTAAGGCCAGTCAAGGACAAGCCGCCACCACCTGTGATGATGGGGGGGGGAACACTACGACATAAAGAGGATTCTGGACTCAAGATACTTTAAGGGGAAATTACAATATTTAGTGCAGTGGAAAGGTTAGGGTTGCCAATGCAGAGTGGGTTAGGTGCCCAAAATGTTAGCACAGACAAGTTAGTAGAAAGGTTCCATGCAAAATACCCCAAGCGACCAAATAGATTAGTGAAGGCTAAGACCACCTAAGCAACAATAATTAATCTGTGTTTAATATTTTCCAGGTGCTCTTTTTCTTCAGGGGGTTTGCATGTGAAGATTGAACTGCTTTGCTTCTTTCAAACCTAATGCTTTTCAACTTGCCAATGAACTAGGGGGAGGGAGATGGAATGTGGAGAATGTATGCAGAGATCGTGAGAGCTTGGAGCCAGTAAGGTAACCACTGCAGGTGCTTGAGAAAGAGATAGACCATTCTCATAGCAAAAGACAGTCTCATAATTGGACAATGTGATCAACCAGGGCAGGGGTGGGTTCTAACTTACCTCGCTGCCGGTTTGCTTCCTCCTGCGCCGTGTGCGCGCAGTGCAAAAAAATACCCCCCCCAAAAGCCGAAAACAAGATGGCGACGCATGCGCAGTGCCGGAAACTCGGCTTCTGCGCATGCACAGAAGAAAAAAAAAACGGGAAACCCTCCCCCCAAAGAATCCAAAAAAAATTTCCAAATTTTTTTTAAAAAAAGATAGCGGTGTCCACGGACTGGCACCGACCGAACTGGCTCTGTGACATCATTGTGACGTCACCAGCGGGTTGCTACTGGTTTGGGTGAACTGGTCCGAACCGGGAGGAACCCACCTCTGAACCAGGGGAGGGGAGAAGGAGAAAGTATTGCTTAACTGAGCAAGCATTTGCATGGGAAACCAGAGCTGGTTTCATTTCTTAAGTACCAATATGGTGTATCCAATAAAGTTTTACTTTTGGGAATATAATTCTCCCGAGAGTGTTTCCTTGTTTTGGGTTCGCTAATTGGACAGTGGACATTATATTTAAAAGAATAAAAGATAATTTAAAATGCTTCAAATACCAAAATAAAAAGCTGGAGGAAGTATTATCCACATTATTAATTGGCAATTGAAAGTCTCTTCCCAAAATATATCAAATTACATGAAGAGTATGCTTAGAGTGAAAAAAAGTCATATTTTAGGACAGGGGTCACCAATCTTTCTATACCGGTGTATAAGATGCATCAAGATTTCGAAGAGGTAAGTAAAAAAAAAAGTTTTTTGCCCTCCCCCAGCCCCAGGAGCACTCTGCAGACCCCCCCATTGTGAAAAATGGGCCAGTTTTTGCCCGTTTTTTGCAAAAACGGGGGCATTTTTGCCCTCCCCCAGCCCCCAGGAGCACTCTGCAGACCTCCCAAACCCTCTGCCCATCCCATTTTTGTGAAAAATGGGCTGTTTTTTGCCCGTTTTTCGCAAAATGGGGGCATTTTTGCCCTCCCCCATCCCCCAGGAGCACTCTGCAGACCTCCCAAACCCTCTGCCCACCCCGTTTTTGTGAAAAACGGGCCATTTTTCGCCGCTTTTTCCAAAACCAGGGGCGTTTTTGCCCTCCCCCAGCCCCCAGGAGCACTCTGCAGACCTCCCAAACCCTCTGCCCACCCCGTTTTTGCACGGGGCGGGGCTTCGGGAGGCCAAAAATGGCTGTATTCGGTGTATAAGACGCACCAACATTTCCACCCTCTTTTAGGGGGGGAAAAGGTGTGTCTTATACTCCAAAAAATACGATAGTATTTAGTGCAATATAAAAAATGGAAATGCGGCCCACCAAAATTTTCTCACGGACCACCAGTGGTCCACGGACCACCAGTTGGTGACCACTGTTTTAGGAAACAATAGTGAAGTTTCAACAAATAGAAATATGTGTCTGATGTTAACACCATCCAGAAAAGTATGAAATTTTATTATTTCAATTTACATGGTCATCATATAGCTCTGGGAGAGTAATAGGGTTTTGTACTCAGGTTCCTTCAAACAACACTTATCTCTGAGGCTGTCTCTTCATTCAAATCCTGCAATTTTTCTTCCTGGACCATATGCTATATGTATGAATGATGAATAATGTACATGTACTCTCAGAAACTTGTTTGGGAAAATTCCAATCCATTCATTATATGATCTGCCAGCTAAGAGTATTGATAATTACTATGTCAAAATTTGCATGTACTTCTTTATAGTTAATTATTTATTTGTTGAATCCTAAATAAAAAGAAAAGAAGATTAAGGAGAAAAAGAAGACTAACAATTAGTGTGTTTCTGCTCACAATGGATTTATGGCAGGTGTCATTTTGGAAATATACTAAATCCCATGGCAACTTCCCCTTATTGTTGCTATTTTCAATACATGGCTTGATGAAGGGAAGAATACATTATTGATTCATCTAATTATTTACCATGACTCAGGAGTTTAATTTTGGAAAGATTCCTTCTGGCAATAATTGCTCTAACTCCATCCATGACATTACTCAAAACAACTGGCAACAGTGCTCCTATGATTGTTTCTGAAGTCTTAGTACCAAAGTCAGTGTCAGTTACACTATAAACTACTATTCTTGCTGCATGTGTTTCTCTTCCAATTCTGATTGAATAAACATCAGGGCACTTGTTCAGTATCTGCCAGAGAGAAGATTTGACCCAAAAATAAAAATAACAAAACCAGCTCTAATCTTCTTTTCCTCAGAAGTTCACTAGACCCGTGGCTGAACCTATTTTTGCATTGCATCTACCTGTCACTGCTGTTCTTAGCCATTAGAGCAAACTCTTTTTCTCAAGAAGATTTGGGTTATCTGGCCTTGGAACATGATATCCAAGATGCTTTATCACTCATTAAAGAACTTAAGTCATTGTTTCTATAGTAAAAACTTTACAGAGTTGTTGGGAGAAGCAGGAAACACATCTGTCCCAAGAATCTTTTGATTCTTAATGCTTCATATCATGATCCCTACTAAACAGATGTTCTTTGTGTTGTTAAGAATAATTTTTCTAGGTTGTGACAATTGCACATTTGCCCCATCTCTTGATGGATTGCTTACAGCAGATGGTTGGATTTGTAGCTTCTTGATTGAGTATACATTACAATTCCATAAAAGCCCTTCAAGTTGATCAACTGCATTCTTCCTTGGTTCTGAAATCCAAAGTTGTGGACCTTGTCTGCAAATGGGTAATTAGAACATATGACACTCTATACTTAATGAAGTATATATCTGATTTTGATTTTTGTGGGTACAGATTTTGAGGTTTGATTCAAATCCAGAAATTTAGAATCTACAATTGCAGTGAGTATTGTACTGTTTCCTTAGTTCAATCAGTTTCCTCCAGTTTCTCCACTATTTCTATACTGAACTTGTTGGTTGTACCCAACTAATTAATAGGAAACTCTTTGAATCTATGGCTTCTATACATATTTATTTGGTGATTTTAAAAAATTATATTCTTAGTTGTTATTAAGAAAGGCTGCAGATTTATATTCCCTGTGGACTGATGCTATTCTCGGTTTGTTCTTTGGTCAAATTTATCATTTCTTCCAAAAGTGACAGTTTCAATTTAATCCTGTGCTTGTTTTATCTATTTTTTCTCAATCCAAAGATCTCCAGTAAGTATTCTTTGCATTCTTTGAGTAGACAAAGCTTTGGCAGCTTTCCCAGAATGTCTTTGTTATTCTTAGAAAAGAGTTTTAGTCTCTTTCAAGGCATTCTTTCAGTGCCTTGTGAGCAGTAACATCTGGTGAACAAGCTTCCCTCTGAGTCAGTGCTTCTCTGGAAGATTTGTTTAGGATCCTGGCCATCTACTTGGATGTTCATTTCAGAGCTGATTCATTTTAGTTTGGTCAATGATTCCCTTCTCCCAATTCTGGCAGTTGGAACCTCCCACTTCCATCTTGTGAGCTTGCTAGTCAACCATATGTGTGATACAGAGACCATGAAGAAAGAAGGTTGCTTTTCTGTAATGGTGGCTCTTTAAGTGGCCATATGTGCATTGAGCTACCTATCCATTCTATGACTATGCTTGTTGATTTTATGGGTTCTTATAGCTTCTGCAATTATTTAAAAAATGAAGGGAAGGCAGGATATGCACAATAAAAATATGCTTCTTCCAAAAATCTTCAACACTGGAAATTCCTTGAGTGAGGCGCTGCTCAGACATATCCTTTATATTTCTGAATGTATAGATAGTGTAAGGTCCTGCCTCGCCAGTCTTCTCAAGAAAGCAGAACTCTTGAAACGAAAACCATTTCAAAAGGAAACTTTTGAAAGGAAGATGGCTTCCAGGCCTGACAGGCTTCCCCCCCCCCTCAGGAAAGGAACAAATCCTGGAATGAAATAAAAGTCGGGTTAATATGGGTTAATATCACCTTAACCACCTCTCCCTCCCTCTGGAGGACCCTTCGGCTTATCAGGGAATTTATCATGAAACTGTTTGACTAAGGCGTCTGCATGAATATCCCAGCTTTTCACCCAAGTAGCGTCAGACAAGGGGTATCCCTTCCAATGCACTAAATATTGCAAACGTCCTCTTTGCAGTCTGGAGTCCAAAAATTTTTTCACCTCATAATGAGTCTCGCCCTGCACCACAATTTGTTTTGGGGGGGCAGCAGGTTGAGGTCTCAATCTAGATCCTACAGCAGGCTTTAATAGGCTGCAATGGAAAACAGGATGAACTTTTCCCAGTATGTGGGGAAGATTTAATTGGACGGTTACTGGGTTAATTACCTTCACTATGGGGAAGGGACCTAAGTATTTCGGTCCTAACTTTTTACTCTTCAGACTCAAGCGTATATATTTAGTGGAAAGGTACACGCGATCTCCCACCCGGAAGGGGGGTTGGAGAGATCGGTGCTTGTCAGCTTGTTTTTTGTAAGCTTCGGCCGTTTCAGTCAGGGCTTTTTTTGCATTCTCCCAGCCTTTCTTCAATGATTCCATCCACTCATTTAGAGTCACGGAAGAAGGGTGTTCTTTCGGTAGTTCTGGCATAGGAACAAATTCCATGCTGCTTGTAATCTGAAAAGGCGTCAGTCCCGTACTGCTGTGCACTGCATTATTGTAAGCCACTTCAGCGAAAGGAAGCAAGTCAGCCCAATTATCTTGTTGGTAATCCACATAACATCTGATGTATTGCTCCACCATGGCATTGGCTCATTCTGCGGCCCCGTTGGTACTCGGATGAAAAGCCGAGCTAAGCCCCTGTGATGACCCAATGGATCTCAGGAACTCTTTCCAGAACTTAGCAGTGAACTGAGCTCCTCGGTCGGAGATGACCCGCTGCGGGACTCCATGTAGCCGGTAGATTTGTTTGACGAACATCTTGGCCAATTTCTTGGCTGAGGGGAGCCCAGAACAAGGGATAAAATGGGCCTGTTTGGAAAACAGTCTATTACAGTACAAATCACAGTGTTGCCACCACTTTCTGGGAGTTCTACTACAAAGTCCATAGCTATTTCCTCCCATGGCCTGCTAGGCTCAGCTACCTGTTGAAGCAAACCGGGAGGCTTCCCTGGTCTTGTTTTGTTTGTAGCACACGTGGCACAACTTTTCACATAGTCCTCCATGTCAGCTTTCATTTTGGGCCACCAAAACTTTCGTCTAGTCAGATGGAGAGTCTTTAGAAATCTGAAGTGGCCAGCCAATCGAGAATCATGGCTGCGCGTGAGTACCAGAAGTCTCATGCTGTTGGGGACGTAAATCTTCAAACCTTTCCAGGCTATTCCGTCCCGGATCATCAAGGTATCTCGATTGTTGGCTAGCCATGGGTCGGTAGACAACGCTGCTTTCAAATCCTCAGTTAGTTTTCCATCGAGGGGGTCAGGCCGCCTGCTGGCCTGGCCCCTGGTAGTGGCTTGTGCCGCACTCTGTGTGTCCTGGATAATGGCGTGGACGACTTCCTCCCGCTGGCTGTCATATTGGGGTTTCCTTGACAGGGCATCTGCAAGCAGGTTCTTCTCTCCTGGGATATATTTCAGCTTGAAATAAAATCGCTTGAAGTACTGCGCCCAATGGACTTGTTTGGGGGAGAGCTTTCGCAGGGTCTTTAAGGCCTCGAGGTTCTTATGGTCGGACCAGACCTCGAAGGGGATCTTGGCCCCTTCCAGAAAGTGTCGCCATGACAGGAGAGCCCAGCGAACGGCAAAGGCCTCCTTCTCCCATACTACCCACCTCTGTTCGGTGTCCGTGAGCTTTTTGGACACGTATGCGCAGGGCAGCAGCCATCCCTGGGGGTCTTTCTGGAGGAGCACGGCCGCCACCACCATGTCACTGGCGTCGGCCTGGACTATGAACTGCCTGTCTGGGTCAGGATGCTGAAGAATGGGTTCTTCGGCAAACAGCCGTTTTAGGCTTTCAAACGCTTTTTGACAGTTTAGCGTCCAGGCCAGGGGCTGCATTGGCCGTGGCTTTGCGGGGGAGGACCCTGTCTTTAGCAGTTCCGTGAGCGGCAGAGCCACTTCTGCGAAGGCTGGGATGAATTGCCGATAGAAGTTAGCGAACCCCAGGAAGCTCTGCAGTTGTTTCTGGGTGCGAGGGGGTTGCCAGTCAAGTATGGCTCGCACTTTCCCGGGATCCATTTCTATGCCTTTGTTTGACACTCGGTAGCCCAGGTAGTTAAGA
Source organism: Thermophis baileyi (assembly GCA_003457575.1). Lineage (NCBI taxonomy): Eukaryota > Metazoa > Chordata > Lepidosauria > Squamata > Dipsadidae > Thermophis > Thermophis baileyi. The sequence continues at coordinate 694,571 of QLTV01003781.1, forward strand.
GAAGTTTTGTGAAATTCACACTTGGACAGCTTTGCATACAGCTTTGCAGCTAACAGTTGCTTTAGCACTTGTCGGACTAGTTTCACATGTTCTTCCAATGTCTCACTGAATATGAGAATGTCGTTCAAGTAGACAAGGAGCCCCTTATATAAGTGCTCATGCAGCACCTCGTTAATCAATTGCATGAATACTGCGGGGGCTCCTTGGAGACTAAAGGGCATAACTTTGAACTGGAAGCTACCCAAAGGGCAGTTGAAAGCTGTCTTCCACTCGTCCCCCTCCCTTATGTGCACCTGGTAATAGGCTTCCCTCAAGTCCAGTTTTGTGAACACCTTCCCTTTTGAAAGGTAGTTCAGCATGTCCTTCATGAGTGGGAGGGGGTAAGTGTTTTCCACGCCCACCCCATTGATTCCACGAAAATCAACACAGAGCCTCATCACCCCATCCTCCTTCTCTTTAAATAGCACCGGGGCGGCCACTCTGGATTTTGCAGGTTGGATGAACTCCCGGGCCAAGTTGGTGTCGAAGTACTTCCTCAGCTCGGCCATTTCTTTTGGGGTCATCGAGTACATCTTTGGCTTAGGGAGTTTAGCCCGGATTCAATCTCAATCGCACAGTCGGTCTGGCAATGGGGGGGAAAGATGTTGCACTCTTCCTCACTGAACGCTTCAGCCAGGTCCCTGTATTCCTTGGGGACCTGGGGAGTCCCAGGCAGGACCTCGATGCCCGTCATGACCGCCTCTCGTTGGGGTGGGGGCTTCTGTGGGCTCATCTCGGTGAGTCCTGCCTCAGGTGGGACGGGTGGCAAGGGCCCCACACCTATCATGATTTTTCGGTAGCCGTCCTCCCATTTGATTGTCGGGGCCCATTTGTCTAGCCAGGTGAGCCCCAAAAGGATTGACTGCCATTTTGGGGGCGACCACGAACCTAATGAGTTCTGTGTGGATCCCAGCTCCATTCTGACAAGCTCAGTGACTCGGGTAGCAGGGTTGCCACCTATTAAGGTCCCATCTACCTGCTCAAAGCGTATGGGGCGGTTTAAAAGGTGTGTCCTTATGCCTAGCTGCTCAACAATGGAGGAGCTAATCAGGCACCGGGTGCAGCCGGTGTCTATTACTGCTGCTACCTCCCCTTACACCCCCATCTCTGGCACTACCAGTTTGACTTTGACTGCAAATGGGCGGATGGTTCCACTTACCATCGGGTCGTCTTCACCACTGCTACGGCTGGCCGGCCCGGGCAGAAGGTCTTTGGCCGAGGTGTCCTTATTCTCTTCGGGGGGGGGGAGGGAGGATCTCGACTGCTTGCTGGGTGAATCGGCTGGCATCCGGAGGCTTTCGTGGAGCCCTTCGGCCCCGGGCAGCCATAGCAGGACATTGCTGTGGAACCGGTGCAGGTGCTAGGCATTCGGAGGTCCGATGACCCCCTTGTCCACAACGGTAGCATTTGATAGCTCCTATAGGCTAAGCAGAGGCGGCCTCCACAGGTTTAGTCAGAGGACGCCTTGCCAAGGTCCTCTTCGGGGGTCTCTCCGCAGGGGGTCTGCAGCGTGGGTGGATTTCTTGGTCCAGAGCGATTGACATGGTATACCAGTCTTGCAGTCGCTCAGGCACCCCTCTGATGGCACATGCGGTTCTGACCTCTGGATCAATGGCATCTTTAAAATAGTGCAGAAGTATTCTGTCTGGCCAATGCATTAGGTTTCCTGCAATCCGTCTAAAGTCCCATACAAAGTCCTTTATTGGTCGGCTACCTTGCTTCATCACCTTTATTGTGGCCTCATTTTCATTGATTCGATCAGGGTCGTCAAACCTGGCCCGGAGCAGCTCAACAAAGCCATCGGCATCATCTAGCTCAACAGCCCCCTCGTTGTACAGGTGGGCAACCCAGGCAACCGCATCTCCTTCATTCATCCCATCTGCAATAGCAGATACCAAGTCGCGCTCTGTTTCGTACTGTTCTCCATACTGATCTATATGAGCCCAGACTCGGCTGAGAAAGTACGCTAGCTTGGCAGGCTGGCCATCAAAGGTTACCCTGAACCTAGGCGGTGGTGGCCTCGCTGGTGGAATCGCCACGGCAACCGGCTGTTGGGTAGGGGCCTGTGGAATCACGGCGGGCGGTGCTGCTGGAATGCGGCCGGCATTGGGACTGGGGCTGGCTGTTGAGCTGCCATGGGGGAGGGCTCCAGCCGGCTGCTGCACCAGCCCCCACTGCTGTGCAGGGATCGTTGGGGCATATTGGGCCCAGGGTGATCCCATAAAAAACGGAGCGGAGGGGGGGCTGGTGTCCACTGGCACTGGACCCACCCATGGCCAGGGTAGAATCCCCAGCCTGGGGGATGCATTCTGCAGGGGGCAGCAAGGGGCCCGGTTGGTGAGGGGGGGGATTGGCGGTTGTAGCTTACCACTTGCCAGCTGCGTCTACTGTCCCCCTCCTGTTGCATAACTCTGCTGCGCTGAGCTGATTCCCTGATCGCCCCTGGCCAGGTAGAAAGGTGCTGACCCCACGCTAGCTCCACTTTCAGGTCCTGGATCAGGAAAAGTGAAGGTGGGTTGAGCCAAGCTCCATCTCACTGGCGGGGTTTTCCCCAGAGGTGCATAACTTCCCACCTCAAGCCGTCTCTGAGCCCTGACAATGATTGGCTTTGAGCAGAAGGCAACAGGTTCCAGCCTTGGGGAGTTTCAGACTCCATCGTCCCCACCTCTCTCCATTCTGGCTCGTGGGGCGACTTCAGGGGGCTGGCGACGGGCCGACACTCAGGCAGTCGCTCTCCCAGTCCCACCTCTGAAGTTGGATAAGACAGGCAACTCTTCTAGGAATCCACCTCTTTGGGCCGAGCGCCCATCCGTCGGGCCGTCTCTGTAGCCTCAAGGGCTGGCACCACGGCTTCAGAAGGAAAATACCGGACCTCAATAAGCTCTCCAGTATCCGCCCCTGTGGCTCCTTCTGTTATCTCCTCTTTCTCTTCCATCTTCGCTGACTCTTCGCTGACTGCCTGGGTTTCAGGTCAGTGCTGGGGGTCAGCACCCTGGACAGCCCCCTTTCAGGGTGCTGCTTAGTTATCTAGAGATTCGGGTTAATGTCAGCATTCCAATAAACACACCCAACAAAATAAGACTCCGAGGCTAGAAGTTCCTCAAAGTTCCAATTTATTAGAGATGCCATGTTGGCAACATCCGAGAAAACCCGAATCTGAAAGCACCCACATGTCCATACATGATCCAATCAGGCACCATCCAGAACTGAAGATGCACCCCCATCACTTCCTTGCAGTTGCCGGGCACAGCGGCCTTGACTTTCTGGAAAGAATGTTATTTAGACTACTACATATCACCTACTTCAAATAATCCCCCCTCCCATTTTCCCACAGTAGAAAATGTGGCAGGCCTGAATACGAAAAGGTAAAAGATGGCTTCCAGGCCTAACACAAGACCTATCCAAAAAATAAGCCCCAGTCTGATTTTTTTAGCGTGCTCCTAATATAAGCCCTACCCAAAAAATAAGCGCTAGTTAAGGTCGTCATCAGCAGGGGAGGCATGACCAGCAACGAAGGCAGCGAGAGCACGGGGGCCAACGGTGTCTGGCAGCATCAGGTGACTTGATTACCTGTCCAAGCAGCAGGTGGCGGCAGAGGCGAGGGTAGGCACGTGATCCAGATGCTCCGCAGGGGGATGCAGGAAAGCTAAGAGTCGGGCTGGGGCAGCTGGCCGCGGGAGGCTCGTCTTCACGCAGCGGCAGCGGCAGCAGACCGAGGCAGAGGCGCGGTGGGGAAGGCAGGCGATCCTGATGCGCCACAGGAAAGCCGAAAGTCGGTGGGCCGGAGCGGGCCACCTTGCGGGCCGCAGGGAAGCCAAGAGATACAAAGACAAGCCTACGGCTGGCCAGCCACTCTGTCCCACCATCTCTCGGCTTGCCTGCTCCGTTGTGGCCGCAAGTATGCAGAAGAAATGGGCCGGTGGCCACACAGGGTCCTGCTGGATGGGGTTGCCGGAGCCGCCGCAAGGCGAGGCAGTTGTCAGGGCATAGATGGCCTGGCTGCAGGTGCGGGGCGCATGGGGCAGCTCCACTCCCTTGCCTTGCGGCGGCAGCACAGCTTTTTTGGAGACATCAGTCAGCCATAATTGCCCACTAGATTTTCTCACTTTTTGCCATTGCTGCATATTCTCCAGTTCCTAATCTGATATAGCCGCTACTGTTATTTTTTCCAGTATTATGCAATGTTTGTCTTTGTGCCTATAAGCATATACAGATAAAACTTTTCTAGCGATCACAATTGGTAACAACCTAGTTATAAAGTGAAGTGATTGCTAAGTCATAACTGAACAGTTGTTAAACAAGGCAGTTGCTAAATAAGGACTACCTATGTCTTAGTAAAATATGGCATTTTATTGATAATGGAATTATCAAAGAATACTGAATTTTGCCTAGTTTAAAAAATTGGTTTCATTTCAAACTTGATCCCTAAGATTCTCTGAACGGTGTTGTTTATGCCTTGCTAATACTTGAGGGTTTTTTTGCATGTTTATCACATCAGTAGTGGGTTCTAAATCCCGTTTCTACTGGTTCGCGCGTGCGCTGCTTCGCATGCGCAGAAGCTTCTGTGCATGTGCAGAAGTGTCCCAGGCGGGTGGGCGGAGCCTCCCGCAGCTGCCGCTACCGGTTTGCAGAACCGGATGCAACCCACCGCTGCATCACATATGATAGAATGTTCCTTCTCATGGCTTTTACAGCAATTATTACCATATGATCTGTATTTGGCTAGAATGGAGTTGTATCATCATTATCTTTTTAACCATTGTCTATCCACTGCAGAATGAAGGCCTCTTCCGCATGTTTCCAATCAATATGGTCCTGAGCTTTCTTTTGCCAATTGGGCCCGCAATACTTGCTGATGTCGTTGATCCATCTTGTTTTAGGTCTCTTTTGTGGCCACTTTTTATCAAGTGGGATCCATTCTATAACTTTCTTGGTCCACTTGCCATTAGTTCTACTTGCTATGTGACCAGCCCATTTCCATTTCAATTCTTTTACTCTCTTGATATTGTATACTTTTGTTTGTTCTCTAATCCATATGCAGATCTTTCTATCTTGTCTTGTAATGCTGAGCATGTATCTTTCCATGGCTCTTTGCACCACTCGCTGCTTTTGTATCAATTGTGAGATTAGTGCCCATGTTTCACTGTCATATGTTAGAGCAAGTAGCACACACTGATTGAAAACTTTTCAGGCATATGGGGAGGTTGTTCTTGAAAATTATGCTTAGCTTGCTGAATGCCTGCCAACCTCATTTAACACACCATTCAATTTATTTTATTGTATCATCTTCCATTGAGATCCATTGGCCAAGGTATATGTGGTGGTTTACTGTGTCTAGTTCTTCTCCAGATATAAAAATTTCTTTCTTTCTTTCTTTCTTTCTTTCTTTCTTTCTTTCTTTCTTTCTTTCTTTCTTTCTTTCTTTCTTTCTTTCTTTCTTTCTTTCTTTCTTTCTTTCTTTCTTTCTTTCTTTCTTTCTTTCTTTCTTTCTTTCTCTCTCTCTCTCTCTCCCTCTCTCTCTCTCTCCCTCTCTCCCTCCCTCCCTCCCTCCCTCTCTCTCTTTCTTTCTTTCTTTCTTTCTTTCTTTCTTTCTTTCTTTCTTTCTTTCTTTCTTTCTTTCTTTCTTCATTTCTTTATAAAAAATGAAGTTGTATACTGTCTATAAAACATTTTGTACCTCTTCTCTCAAACCATAGCTTCGTGTTTGGTGTAAATTACACAGATAGTTTCTGACTTACTATCACAATTGGAACCAACAGTCTTAAATAAGAATACTGGTCATAACTCCCTTTTTTCAGTGCTGTTGTAACTTCAAGTGGTTGCTAAACAAATGCTTGTAAATTGAGGACTACGTGGATAGATTTGTTCAACTGTTCTTTTCATTGTTGCATTGGTACTGTTTCTTTGAAATTTTGTGTCAAATTTATGACATGCTTTTTTCTTTGTTCTGTCAACATATATCTAAGTAGAATACATTTTTTATATACAGTAGTATGTTTTGGCCTTCACTATGCTTTTAATCTATTCTGTGGTGTGGATGGACCATGTTTGCATATGTAGTGTTTTTTTCTGCTTGCTAATTTTTAGCTTAGGAGTATTTAAATATTACTCTCTTAGCAAGAGTATTTTAAAAAATTAATTGGTGGTATATTTGCAGATTAAAAGTGAAGTAAATAAACTCTACAAGTTACTGGAGATAGATATTGATGGAGTTTTTAAGTCCCTTTTGCTCTTAAAAAAGAAGAAATATGCTGCTTTGGTTGTGGAACCAGCAGGAGATGGAAAATACATTACCAAGCAAGAACTTAAAGGATTGGACATAGTGAGAAGAGATTGGTGTGATCTTGCAAAAGAGACTGGAAAGTAAGTAGCTCTTTATGCATTCTACTCTTTCTCTGAAAGATTTAACAGTATTTTTATATATACAACATTTTAAATATTGCTATGTTAAACTGTGTTTCTAAGCATACTATAACCATTCAACTGTTCAATACTTTATAGCATTTCTAATTAGAAATATTATAAAAGCCCTTCAATAAATCTATATGGAAGCTAGTTGGCAAGTATTAGTATTAGCCTCTGACTAGAATTTCTCAAGTAAAAAAAAAATCCACATAGAAAGCCATTTGTTTCTGAGAGTTATGCCTCCAAATTAGTAGTTATGATAGAGCGAGCAAAGGAGGTTGAAAAAAATAAGAATTGAAAGTGACTCCCAGTAATTTAAGCAGAAGAGTTCCATTTTTGTCCAGAAGAGAGCAGCAGAAAAGGCAATGAAATGGAGCTGGGGAATGGCAGGTAGGATGAGTGTGGCCAGAAGAGTTAGGCAGGGAAGGTAGAACCTGACAACATGCTGATTATTTTTCCTCATAAATGTATGTACTTTGTTGAAATAGTAATACTGACAAATAATTGTTGTGTTCAAAACTGCTGAATTTTGTAAGGAATTAAGAAAAGCTTCAATTAATGAAAAATTTCACTGCAAGTTTTCATTGAGGAAGCTATGTGTACAAGTTTAACGTAGTAGAGGAAGTTGAGAATGTAATTTTTAATGTGATGGACAAGAACAGAGTAAAATGCACATCCTTACTGATTTGCATATCCATTTTATTTCATTTTCCTACAGTTAGTTAAGGTTAGTTAGCTTTCTTTATTCATTGAATAATTAATATCAAATATTTTCTGATATATTTTAATAAATTTGCAATTATAGCTGGCAAATATTTAATGAGAATTAAATTGATGGAATGGTCAATTGATTGATACAGTCAGTTATAACATAAATTTTAGAAGAGATGTGACCAGTATATTACTGGCTATTAGCCTACACTCCATGCCAGTTTAATAGCAACCAGTAATTTTTGTGGAAAGATTACAGGCATTTTTTCTTTACTTTCTGAGCAACTTAATGGGATTTATGAATATGCTGTGAATTTTCTAAAGTTATATTATCTTAATGTGTCATATCTTATGTCTTTTTTTACAGCTATATAATTGGCCAGATCCTTTCTGACCAATCTCGAGATGTAATTATAGAAAACATCCAAAGAAGGTTAATAGAAATTGGAGAAAATGTCACAAATAATCTTATTCAAATAAAACAATATGAAATAAATAAGGTGATTAATATTGTTTGTTGATATTATATATGAATCAGTTTGAATATATCCATGGAACATTGGTGTCCATTACTTATGTTGATTGTAACTACCTTCATAGTAAAGCCACATGGTTCAGAAATCTTCTACAAATATTTTATCATTCTAACATGAGCGTGTAAAAATGTATGTCCTGGAGGAGAAATAATAAAACAGGATTTCTCTGGGCTATGCAGAATTAAATATATTTAGAACTTTGAGTAATCCAGACAAAGTCTGCTTTTTTCTGTATTATTTTATATATTATCTCTAAAATTTTCTCCCTTAATCTATATTTCTCAGCCTGTGTATTGTTGCTGCTTATAAACTCATATTTCAGCACACTGACATATTTCTGGACATGCCCAGGATATGTCTTGGATGCATTGTTTAAATGAAAGCAGTGTTTTTCTAGAAAGGGGAAAGAATAAGTAGAACGTTACTTCATTTTGACAATCATGATTTTCTTCTCAGCTTACTCTAATTGTAAATGACTCTTATAGCAGAAGGGTGGAGTAAATCATAATGGTAAACAGGACAAAGGTAAGAATGAAGATTTTACAGAAGAGAGAATCCTGATTTTATTATCAAGCTGACATTGCTACTGGCCATAATACAATAATAATGCTCTCCTATCTATGTATATTGTATATATAAGCATATCTAAATACATGTTAAGAGTGAATGTCCACTACATCATGGTTAGGAATCCCAAACTATTTGTTGGAGAGAAAACCATCTATGTTAATATGAATTTTTAATGTTACATTTGAAGAATGTTCAATAGCTTTGGTTGCTTTGAAGTATTTATTCCCCTAAAGACAACCTGCAAATATTCTAAAATCAATTGAGCACATATACCGTATTTTTTGGACTATAAGATGCACCTGACTATAAGATGCACCTAGGTTTAGAGGAGGAAAACAAGAAAAAAATATTCTGAACCAAATGGTGTAGTAATATATTTAATAAAATATAGCAGAATAATATTTCAACCATGTAAAGTCAACAGCGGTATTAAGAACCATCATCACTGCCATTAACAAATGAGGAGACTTTAAGTTCAAGCACTCTTTTAATTTTCTGGAAACCCCAAGAACTCCTCATTGCTAGTGTCAGAATTTATGAAGCTCAGTTGCTCACAATCACTGATATCACTTTCTTCGCTATCTTCATATATGATATCATCTTCAGTTCCATCTAAGGCCATGATGGCGAACCTATGGCATGTGTGCCAGAGGTGGCATGCAGAGCCCTCTCTGCTGGCATGCACGCTGTCACCCCAGGTCAGATCTCCGTGGCGTTTCTTTTGTGAGCTTCTGTTTCCCTGCAAACGTAACAGAAGGTCACGAAAGAAAAAGATCTTACCTCTTGCCGCGCTGCCAGTGTTGGGATGCCCTGCCTCCCGCCGGCCAGCTGGTCTTCGGGTCTCTGCTGCGCATGCGTGCATGTCCACGTATGTGCGCATTTGCGCATGCCCGCATTTGCGCGCGCACCTCTCAGTTTGGGCATGCCCGCGCACGCAGTTTGAGCACTCGGTGTCTAAAGGTTCGCCATTACTGATCTAAGGCATTGCTAATGCCACATTTTTTGAATGACGGTGCAACGATTTCGTCCTTCACTGAGTGCCATGATGTTTTAACCCATTCACAAACTTGAGTGATAGTGGGCCTCTTCATTTGTCCAGTAAGTGTCAGATCATGATTACCAGCAGCCATCCATTTGTTCCACTCTTCTCGCATATAGACTTTATGGTTTGTTGATGGAAACGTCAAGTGGTTGCAACTGGCTGGTAAGACCCTCAGGAATTACAGCTAGATGAGTCTTCACTTCTTTAAATCTCTGCTTTGTGGTTTCACTAATATGTGGTCTAAACTGGTCGAGCACTAATAAAGCAGTTTTTTTCAGAAGTGCTCCAGGACGTTTGGACCACACTTTTTCAACCCATACTCTCATTTCATTTTCATCCATCCATCCTTTCTAATGAACATGCACAACAACTCCTTTTGGAATCACTTCTTTTGGAAAGGTTTTCCTTTTGAAAATTAACATTGATGGCAATTTGGTGCCGTCTGCACAGCAGCACAACACAACTGTGTAATGTGTTTTTTCATGTCCTGAGGTTTTCACAGTTATGCTTTTGGCACCTTTCAGATCAACAGTCTTATTAGATGGCACATCAAAGGTTAGTGGGACTTCATCCATATTCCCAATCTGGCCAATTTCAAAATTATTTTTCTTCCTAGCGTCTATTACAAATGTATGAAAAGACAGAATCTTAGATTCATACTCTTTTGGCATTTTTTGCGCAATTCTAGTTTTGGTGTGCATAGCAAGGCCATATCGCTTCATAAATCTGAAGCACCATGATGGTGATCCAGTAAAATCCTGAATGCCTTTCTCTACAGCAATGCGTTTGGCTTCATATATTACCATTTTTGTAGAAACTGCGAAGCCATTATTCCGGTGACGTGTGATCCATTCTTTCATGTCCACCTCTAACTGGCCATTTTGCAGCAAGCCCACGAAAGTTGTGCTTACTTTTATCTTTTACTTTTTGTAGCTGATCCACCTGTTTCCTCCACTCTCTTATCATATTTTCAGTTGGAGATGGTCCAAAATGTTTCTCTGCTGCTCTGTTTCCTTGTTCCTCAGCATATTTCACTACTTCCAGTTTAAAAGAAATTTTATATGCTAGTATTTTCTGCTTTCACATCCTTGTACCGGTATGTAGCGTCAGGAGGTACCGTAGTATTTTTCTGCAAGAAAGAACTGTCAGTAATGTGTCCTTTATAACAGTACAGAGCACTGTAGCTGAAACCATGTTCATACATTAATACACAAGATACCGGTATACCGTATACAGTAACATGCCACACTAGCTCATTATGAGGGAAATATGAGGAGCAGGGAAAGAGGAGAAAGCAGCCTCCTTCCCTCAAGCTGGCTGCTCCATTGCCCATTTCTCCATTGCAGCGCAGCCCTTCTGCCCACAAAAGCCTCGTCTTTGATGGCCAACGCCAAACCAGAGAAAGAGCTGCCGGGAAGAAGCCAGTCGGCCTGGGAGTTGGGTACCCTTCCTCCCCCACCCTAAACTAACAATAGCAAGCTGAGAATTTTAGGACATTGGTGATTCTTTTCCCAGATGGGAAAATGGATGGCAAGAGGAGCCCCATCTTGCCACACGCACCTCAATGAAAGGTGGCGGCAACCTGGCTGCTTCCCTTGCCCGCCCTCTCCGGCGCTGGAAGCCAAGCCATACCTCTCTCTCTCCGTGTCTCTGGGCTCACAGTCTACACAGGCCGGGAAGGACGCACTTGCGGCGGTGCAGCAGGCGGCAGCGCAGTGGCGATGTGGCAGGCGGCAGTGCGGCAGGTGGTGCAGGCGGCGGCAGAGTGGCAGGCGGCGGCAGGGCATCCCCGGCAAACTGCTCGATGAACAGGGCAGGCAGACGTAGAGCGCGCCCCGGCCAGCCAGTGGTGGGATCAGCCAATTCTCCGAACTGCACACAACTTTAACAAGCAGTTCGGCCAAACTGGCAGAATCCCACCTCTGTGTTGCTGCCTCAGCCGGGGAATGTTGGAGCCTTCGCAGCCGATTGGCGGTTGGATCGGCCTCCCAGAATACCGCCAATCAGCTGCCTGTTGCCGCTGCCGCACCAACTCCCCCCTCCCCCCAGGTATGGCAAACCCCCATCTGATGCAACATTCGATGTATAAGATGCACCGAAATTTTCACCCATTTTTGGGGGGGAAGTGTGTCTTATACTCTGAAAAATACGGTACATAGCCGCCTACCTATCTAAAGGAATTCTGAGCAGCAATTTTTTTTTTTTTTTAAAAAGCAAATTTATCTCTCGGCTTCATGGCAACTATTTGAATTGTAAATATATTTATGATTTTATTTTGATATTGTAAGCCACCCAGAGTTGCCTCACAGTGAGATAGGTGGCAAACATAAATAAATAAATACATTTTTCTGATGTTCACTTAAGAACATTTCCTAGAGTGGCAGTCAAAAAGGAATAGTGATTATGACTAGATTTTAAAGGATCACTTAATGTTACAATGTTCTGTATGGCACATATAATTCAGTAGCTCCTTTCTTTGACCTGTAGGCATTGACAAAAGATCCCCAAGATTACCCGGACAAGAAAAGCTTGCCTCATGTGCATGTTTCCTTGTGGATGAATTCTCAGGAAGGTAGAAAGCTGAAAGCTGGGGACACAGTCTCATATGTTATCTGTAAGGTAAAAGCATTCTTGCTATTTTTAAAGTATCTTTTCCCACTTAGAGACAAAAACAAAACTAATCAGAATAGTACATTAATGGTAAATAAATATTACACTCCTTTTTATATACTTTGTAAATGAAAGACAGAGAGCCAGTCTGATGCAACAGTTAAAGATGGTGGACTAGAAACCAGGAGATTGGGTTCTAGTCCTGCCAGTCCAGCTAGTTTTGTGGCAGTCCCCCTCTCTCAGCCCAAGAAGAAAGGCAATTGCAAACCATTTCCAAAAAATGTTGCAAGAAAACTGCATGGATTTGTCCAAGCAGTTACCAGAAGTCAAGACTGACCAGAAAGGGGGGGGGGGAGAATACAACTTGTGTCAGTAAATTCATTCATTCTTTTGATGAAGGATGGATCAAATCTGAGTGCCAGCCAGAGAGCATATGCTCCGGAACAACTGAAGAAACAACCAAATCTTACTATTGATGTTCAGTATTACTTGTCGCAACAAATTCATCCAGTAGTAGCTCGTATCTGTGAACCCATAGATGGAATTGATTCTGTTCTTATTGCAGCATGGCTTGGTAAGTATAGTAGTGTTTATTTTTCAAGTACTTATTCTTAATATTGATACTGTGTGGTGAACAAAAATGTGAGAATTCATATCTGTTATGAGAATATGTCTTCCATGCTATTAAGCCTATTCTTGGGAAAGATCAAGAAATAAAGATCTGGTTACATTTATACAGTATGCATCTATATATGACATGACCATGACTAATGAATGACTAAAATCATCTGGCCTAGTGAGACAAATATTTGTGAGATGTTGAAAAATTGAAGATTACTCCGCAACAAGCTCATAGTACAAGTAGTCCTCAACTTACGACCACAATTGAGCCAAAATATATATTGCTAAGTGAGAAATTTGTTAAATAAGTTTTGCCCCATTTTACGACTTTTCTTGCCACATTTGTTAAGTGAATTATTGCAGTTGTTAAGTTAGTAACATGGCTGTTAAGTGAATATAGATTCCCCATTGACTTTGCTTGTCAGAAGGTTGCAAAAGGGGATCATATGATCCCAGGACACCGCAATCATCATAAATGTGAACTAGTTGTCAAGTATCCAAATGTAAATCACATGACCATGGGGATGTGACGATCATAAGTGTGAAAAATGGTCATAAATCACTTTTTTCAGTGCTGTTGTAACTTTGAACAGTCACAGAACAGAAATAGAAATAGAAATAGAAATAGAATAGAATAGAATAGAATAGAATAGAATAGAATAGAATAGAATAGAATAGAATAGAATAGAATAGAATTCTTTATTGGCCAAGTGTGATTGGACATACAAGGAATTTGTCTTTGGTGCATATGCTCTCAGTGTACATAAAAAGACAAGATACATTCGTTAAGAATCATAAGGTACAATACTTAATGATAGTCATAGGGTACAAATAAGCAATCAAATCATACTA
>QLTV01003781.1:708165-719294 GCA_003457575.1 Thermophis baileyi
TGCAGAACCAAACCAGACAGTTATAGAGGTGCAGATGACAGACTCAATAATTCCTCTGTAGAACTGTATCAGCAGCTCCTTGGGCAGTTTGAGGTTTCTGAGTTGGCGCAGAAAGAACATTCTTTGTTGTGCTTTTTTGATGACGTTTTTGATGTTAGGTGTCCAGTTTAGGTCTTGAGATATGATAGAACCTAGAAATTTGAAGGTCTCTACTGTTGATACTGTGTTGTCTAGTATTGTAAGAGGTGGTAGTATGGGAGGGTTTCTCCTAAAGTCTACCACCATTTCTACGGTTTTGAGTGTGTTCAGTTCCAGATTGATAGATCTATAAATGAATTATTGTAAGTCAAGGACTACCTGTACTAATCTATTGAAATCTTATACGGCCTTTCCTGTAATCTTAAACTAGCAGCAGAAATGTACATCCATAGTTTTCTACTGCTCATAAATTCTTTAATGAAACTAGTCCAGTTATGGTACACCCGAACTGCCCCTAAAACAATACATTGCAATATTTTAAACATATACAACAAGTTGTCTTGTTCTTTAGATATGCACCCTATATTTCAATCAGATGGTACTTATGGAGCCTAATGTAAAAGATGACTAACATATGAAACATCAATCAGTGTTTTGGTTAATCAGTGCTTTGGTTATAAAGTAATTATAAACCAAGTGCAGCTTGATATTTTAAATAGAGATCATGATGTTAAATCCTGTATCATTACTGACTTTAAAGGTTAATTTTGTATTAAGAAATCCAAACCAACTTAATCCACATTTCTCAGGGAAGTTTTTGTATTAGATAATGAGAAGGTTATCTAGTTGGAATATTATAGCTTTGTTCAGACTATCCTAATCCTGTGACCTCCAGATATGATATATTTGAATTCTCAGCCAGGATATCAAACTTTATGCTAATTGGAGAAGTCTAGTTTGTTTGTTGAAGGGAATAAATTTAGGTGAGTCCCACTAAAAGTGTTTGTATCGCATTTGAAGAAAGAACTATAATGCGAATGATGTGAACTTGTACAAGCTGCTATTGACTTTAATATCTTTTTGCAGATGCATTCAAAACAGTTTTGGGTTATAGCAGTGTTGGTTGCTCCTTTCAGTGAATAGTTTGATTTCAGAGGAGTTTTTTATTACTGAAGACCTAATTATAGGGTAGTCATTTTTCACTACTGTGTTTCCCCGAAAATTTCTTTTGACCTCCGAAATAAGCGCCAAGGCTTATTTTTGGGGGTGTCTTAATTTTTTTTGCCCTACCCTTCAGGGCACCTCAGCGTCCCAGAGAAGCCAAAAACGGCGCTTTGGTTCTGGCCTCTGCTGCTGCAAAAGGCATTGCTGGTGCTCGCTGAGCATACTCAAGGCCAGCGAGCAGGCGCGATTGGAGCCACAGCTGCAGCTTTTTCCTACTTTAGCTTTGCCCTCAGTCGGGAGCGGGGTGGTTCATGGTGAAATGGTAGGTGAATTCGCTTGCAAGGTATTCCTAAAAGCCTCAGCAGGAGGGGAGGGTCGCTTGGGTAGTAGGCTGAGAAAGTGGGGTTAATATGTGAGGTGTGGGTACGGGTCGAGCTTGGCATTTCACCTCCTTGCCTTTTGCGAACTTTTGGCTGCATACAAGGAAAGCAGAAGCAGCAGAGATCCTGGCTTCTTTCTCTCCCCCAAACTCTGCCAGAAATGGGTCTTTGTGAGGCTTGTTGCGCTGGCGCAGCCTCTCGCAGCAGGATACCACAAAGTTTGTTGTAGCGTTGCACACGTGAGTGGCGGCACCGCCACAAGATGCGTCCCACCGGTGCAGCCGCTCACAGCAGGACTCTGCGGGGCTCGTCGCAGTAGTGCCGCCACTTGTGCGCAATGGCACAACGAGCCTCACAGCATCCTGCCGCAAGCGGTTGCGCCGGTGTGACGAACCTCACGAAGACCAATTTCTGGGTCTATTTTATTTCTATAAAATAAAAGCAGTAAATTCATTTAAAATAAATATAATATAAATGAGTACAAACTTTATGACATCTCATATGTGAATTTGGATTTTGGCCATTTAAATTTTTAAATTAAATTTTGTTTAAATTTTGAGGATCAGTGGGGCAGTATCTATTGGGCTTGTGAGCATAGGATTGCTAATTCTCCCCCACCCCCGGTTTTTAAGTAAAGTTGGAGTTAAACAACAAAACTTTATTTATTTGTTGGTTGGTTGGTGGTGTTTTAGCTAAATAAATACATTTCTACTGAGTATAATGTTACAATCAATTTGCAAAATAGCAACCCTTACGTATATCCTAAGCCAGGGGTCCCCAAACTTGGCAACTTTAAGACTTGTGGACTTCAACTGCCAGAATTCTCCAGCCAGCTATTCTGGCTGGAGAATTTTGGGAGTTGAAGTCCACAAGTCTTAAAGTTGCCAAGTTTGAAGACCTCTGTCCTAAGCATTTTTCATAGTTCAATATTTCTTAAAGTTGAGTTTTTGTAGGGTGAATAATCATGGTCCAGGCATTTAAAAACAATTGTTATTTTTAGAAATTCAGATTGGAAACCTCTAGATGGCAGCACTAGACACCATTTTCAATTTGTTTCTCAAAATATTTCATGAAGTAAGCTACAAGGTGATTAACTTTAAACTTGCATATACAGAAGTAAGGCTTTTTAATCAAATTATTTTTAAAAAAACAGATAATTTTTGAAATAATGCACCTAATCATCTTGCCAATTGAGACTAAATAGAATTTTGATATAAATGTATGATCATGAGGCATAATTATCCTAGCAATTATTATATAACTTAACAAATATTACATAATAATTGAGATTTTACATTTTTATATTTTCCCCAAGATGTGATCAGATCAAGGATTATTGGGCTTTTACTGCAATTAAATGACAGACTATAATGACTTCCAACATAATACATCAGTTTGTGGTTAAAGTGATTGTTTGACTTTACTTCCCATAATTTGATCAGTTATAAACAGCATGTGTGAGAAAGTAGATTAGAATGAATTTTGACAGAGACATCCATGAGATAAATATGAATAAATCTTCTGCGTTTAGATATTCAAATCTGTCCTGTAGATTTGAAATGTGCTATTAGCTAACTTAATTTTTTCACGACTTTGGAGATATTGAAATTATTGTTCAAAAGTTAATTAATGGACCCAAGAAATAATCTGTGATAGAAATACAATGTTATTATTTATTTGAAATTATACTTCTAAAACAGGTTACCTTTCTGTTTATTTAAATGCTTTATTGACTCAGCATCATGATTGTGATTTTATGGCATTAATTGTTGTTGATGGGATTTCACTGACATAACTACATTACTACTGCTAAATCTGTATCTAGTTGCTTTTTAACGGTAAAAGGATTACCTGTGCTGCTCTGGTTATTAATTAAATTAACCAAAGTGTAAATATAGTTCAAGGTTTTTTAAAAATTGAATTTAAAATATTACAATAGAAAATAATTTTCAATAATGTTTCAATTAGCATTCTTTATTGAAGGTGTGTGTATGTATAAATAAAATTTATCATAGTCCTATCTGTGATTGATAATTGATAATCAGAATTTTAATCCATTTTATTAATAGTACTTTAAGAATACATAATATTTTATGGCAATATCCTTCTAAAGCATTAAGTAGATAAAATGGGCACCAGTTCTCAGAGTTCAATTCATCAACCACACTCCAGAATAGAATTAGAAGTCATAGTGATATGTATGAAAAGTATTTTATAATTGCTTCAGCAAAGGTAGTATGTAGTTTGCACTCCTAATGAACAGTGAAGTAATTTTAATTGAATATTGAACATTCTTTTTAAGAAGGCCAGTCTTTTATTTCATAAAATTAGACGTATCATCAAATCAATGAATTTAAACAAAGAGATATTTATCAAAACAAGTGTGTATGGTAAGGACTTTCTTACTCTGTAGAAAGTACTCCTGATTTTATTCCTCACTGGAATAAATTCCTCTCTTTCATCACTAGAAATAGAAATGCTTATGGAATGTATATTGCCAAATTTTCTTGAGTAATGCATATTACTACTACCATCTCCCCTCCCTGCCTCCCTCCCTCCCTCCCTCCCTCCCTTCCTTCCTTCCTTCCTTCCTTCCTTCCTTCCTTCCTTCCTTCCTTCCTTCCTTCCTTCCTTCCTTGATTATTTGGTTTGTTTCTTTATCAGTTTTCATCTTATTTATTTTTTCTGTATGCTTGTTTGTTTTTTTTTATCTTTCCTTCCTTCCTTCCTTCCTTCCTTCCTTCCTTCCTTCCTTTCTTGAAAATATGGTTTGACTCTCTAGCAGTATTCATCTAAATTATTTTTTCTGTATGCTTGTCTGTTAAATTAGTACTCTTTATTTGAGAATTTTAACCTATCCTGATGCTTATTGTACATTTCTAAATACAAAACATATTCGTACAAAAACAAATATGCTCATTTAAAAAAAACCTATCTGGATCCTAGTAATCAAAAGTGCTTTTTTATCTTCAATTCTGACTTTTTAAATGCTGCTGAATTTTAACGACTGCATTAGATTGAAACTACATGCTGTTAACCACTGAGCCAAAATGAAATCGACCACTGCATTGAAGTCTTGAGTTGGCAGTTGTATACAGTCTTAAAGAAGTGTCTAATAACAGTTCAGCCAGGCTTCTTTTAATGGGTTTTTATATTCTCTCTTTCATTTTAATGATGCCATTCTGTTTTCTAATAAAGATGCACCATTTTATTCAAAATTCTCTGTGTCACTTAAGAAAATAGCAATAAATCTATTCTCTAGAAGTAGCATGTTCATAAACAAATGTTCTGTTGCATACTCCCCATGATAGATTATGCATTGTGCTAGCTTTATTTATAAAGCAATTTTGTGTGAAAAGATAGGTAATTTCATCATATTGCTCAGATCTTTAT
This sequence comes from Thermophis baileyi, assembly GCA_003457575.1. Lineage (NCBI taxonomy): Eukaryota > Metazoa > Chordata > Lepidosauria > Squamata > Dipsadidae > Thermophis > Thermophis baileyi. The sequence goes on from QLTV01003781.1 coordinate 713,082, forward strand.
TCTAGGTTAAAATGAGAAAATGTATTCTTTTTTTTTTAAAGTATCTCATCCTGAGAATTCAGTTCTATTTTGGATTTCACAACTCCCATTTGAAGCTGATGTGGCAAAGAATTGCTTTTTTTAGACTTTGAATTTATATATTTGTTATTAACAGGAATGGATCCCTCACAGTTCAAAGTCCATCAACATTACCATAAAGATGAAAAATATGATTTGTTTGGTGGCCCAGTTCAGCAAACTGATGAAGAAAAATATAAAGATTGCAAGAGATTCAAGTTTGCTTGTCCAAAATGTGGGACAGAAAATATTTATGATAGTGTCTTTCGGTACTTGGTTAGTATATGGTATTTACAATTTTTGAACGGAATTCTGTTTTGGACAAGATACTAAGGGAAAAGAAAAAACACTATATTAGAGTTTCAATAATGAGCTTTTATATATTAACCTCAAATTAATTTTGCCTGTTTTTTCATGTCATTTTGGCAATTGTGCAGAATATTTCACATTGTATCTCAGACTGCTCAGTTAATAAATTCTATTTAAATGATATTAATTATTCTAAAATAAACTAATTAGAAGAGATAATTTTTCCTGCATAATTATTTGTATTTTTACATTTCTCTTTCCTTTTATGTAGCAGTTTTATAAATATTATCTTTCCTGCTGTCTTTGTACATCAGACATAAAGATACATCGGGTAAATTCACGTTCAGAAGTACTGCCAGAAATATATCTGTGACCTTGGATCAGAACTTGAAATAGAGCCAGCTATTTAACTCTATTGCAATGTTATGCATGCAGTAGTTATTGGCAAATTAGCCGGCTGTGGGGTAGTGAAAACCTTGAAAGTTAAAGCAAATAAATTCTTTATCTAAATTAAAAGTAATTATTTTAAGTTAATTTGGACAGACAGCAGATGTTCTGTGTTCTTTGAATCAAAACAAAGCAGTTGTTGGAAGCAAGTGAGAGGAAAAGGCAGAAAGAGATCAGCCAATACTTGGTAAATCCTTGACTTTGTTTCATTACAGCTGTACATGAAGATAGAAGATAATAAGATAGTTACTTGCATAGAGGCTTGACAACTTACAGATGTTCTAAGTGTAAAAAGAGCAGATATCAAGCTCTGTAGTTTTTTCCACCTGGAATTACTTAATGTTTTTAGTGCAGAAATTGTTAGATTAGATCGTAAAAGTACAATTTTTAAGCAGTAATAGGAAGGGGAGTCTCAAAGCCTATCTGCCATCTACAGTCTTTTCTTTATTATGAATTTTTATTTATCTTAGTCTCATTTCTGAGAGATATATTGAAAATTATGTTTGGGTACCAAGTTTGCAACCAAGTGTATTCATTGTAGTATGTAAAATCAATTGTCAACAACAAAATGCAAAGATAGAGGTATCACTTTGTATATTTTTAAAATGTGTTCTTGCATGAGATCCTATTGCAAAGTTGCTTTCAATATGTATACCCAAATTTTCATTTTCATTTTCATTTTTTATCTCCAGGGTGGAAAGTTTAAAGCCAGTGTGCTATGCTGTAATCCAGAAGGATGTAATGAAAATCTTTTAAATTACTCTATGCAGATTAACAACAAGTTAATCTTGGATATAAGAGGCTTCATAAAAAAATATTACTGTGTGAGTAACTTACTTTTAGTCTGTATTTAACCACAACTTTTCCTGACTGAATCAATGTATTTAATAAAAAATGACCTGGTTAAATGACATTCTTGAAATTCTAAATCATGGTTTAATTAACCTGGAATAGCATTAGGCTGATTTGATCCTGCCTCATATTCTACCTCCCATTCCTGATTTAATTTCTTAAGCATCTTAGTTTCTTAAATTTCTGAACTAGGACAACTAAAAGCTTAGTTCAGACCAAGATATGAGAAGACTTTTTTCTTTCATATCTTTATTTAATGGAAGGTCTTAAATCACAGTTTTTAGACTCACAGAAATTAAGACTTCAACAATCAGGGTATCTAAGCTGTGGAAGAGTTTGCTGATTGAGGATGAGGACAAACATGTTGAAGCTGGTTTTGGAAATTTAATTGAAATATTTTAACTAAATTTGAAACAGTATACAAATCACTTTTGAAGTATTAGTATTATTTTCTGAAGTATTTCAAATTTCAAACTATGTAATAAATGATAGCATAGGGGCTTATTTATAAAATGTTACAGAAGATGCAAATACCTTTCTGCAGCATTTTTTCTCATAGTGATAAAAAATCAAATCAAAGCAAGTCTTTATTATGGTCAAAGACCAACATCCAAGTAGTGAAATGGTTGTATTACAGGTAGTTTGCATTAATAGTAGGAAACTTGTGTTTGCTATCTTAAATCCCTTTTGTCCTGTTTTTCAGCTGAAAATCAGTTGCATTAACAATCATATTTCAAGTTGAATTGATAACATAGTTCATGCTGTCAACATTGATACAAAGGAAGGAAAAGAGAAACAAACCCAGACACCGGGTATTAGTGACTGCTATCTTAGGTGTTCTTTCTGTCAATAGAAGAGTGAAACTGCTTCCTCTCTGATTTGTGTATGGGGTCAGACTGATCTTACGTTTCCATGAAGTTCTTTCTGAGAAGCACCGTAGCAACCACTAAACTAAAGCTTTCCTTTAGTTCCCTTTAGGGTTGTAGTTTCTTAACTGAAATGTTGCAGGAGTGTACACCCACAGAACTTATTCTGAGAATTAATATTAACATATTGTAATAATTTTAAAAGTTTTTTGCCCAATTAAAATTTTAAAAAAGAGTTTTCCAAGAATAGTTGCAAATACAGACTGAACTTAGCGTAACTTGATGAATTTCAGAAATATAGTTATCCAAATACCGGTAGAAGTACAGTAATATAAAAATGGATTAACAATAGTACTTATAAAATAGCATCTTTGGAAAAGCCATAAACTTTTAGTATAAACTAGTTTTGCTATTTAAAAATTAATTACAGTGTCCTTTAAAATGCATTTTCTAGTTTGGCAATATATTAGTGTTTGGGAAAATATACTTCATATGGGCATAGTTTATTTGGTTTATCTAGAAGAAATAGAGCTAAAAAGTCTAGACAATGAGCATAAATTTATAGGATTATATGAAACTGTAAATGGCCAGAGAAATTATTGTAGTTCTGTAGGGTTTGTTGTCCATTATATCAGTATAATTAAACCTAATGTATCAGAAATTTAGTGAACTACACTCAGTCTTCTATTTTCAAAATGGAGTTTCATTACATGTACCTCTGATGGACAATCTTCTAACCGGGGGGGGGTTGACTTTCCGCGAACTGGACCATGCATGCATGAATGGGGCCACGATTGTATGTGTGATGTAAACGGGGCCATGAGTGCCCACGCGATGCCGCAATGCTCGCTCGAGTGGGGGGGTGCTCGCGGCAATGATAGCGCCCGTGCGACACCATGATACTAGCGCAAGTGAGGTATGTGCACTCGTGGCGACGCTAGTGCCTGCACAACACTAGTGCGAGTGGAGATGTATGTGTGCTCGCAGCGATGCTAGTGCTCACACAACACTCACAGATCACTAGCCCCTGTGCCACACCGCAACGTTAGTGTGAGTGGGGGTGCCCGCGCGCACTGGCCAGCCACTTACGCGGCCTGGTGGCCAACAACCCATGGCCCAGTTTTAACCCACCGAGTAGATCTGAGGAATGCAGGGGGAGAAAGTTAAAGGAAAAGTAGTATTCTTTTCCATCAGCAGAAAAACACATTTTGATACAAAATGGCTATTATTTAAAGAATGAGTTAAAACTTAGTATATCATATATGCAGTGTTTATGTATTTGTGGATTTTTTTTTTTTTTTACAAAATTGTATAATACCAGAGTTTCTGGTGTAGTTGCATAATAAGTTGCATAAATGAGAAATAATTTTTTCTCCAAAGAGTTTCTTTGAACTGTGCCACCAACTGTTGACCCTAATTAGGGAACAGTGTTTATTTAGAAGACTTAATGACAAAGTTTTGATTTCAATGTTTGTTCAGTTCTGTGAGAATTGCAAACTGCTAAAATCATATCTGAACTGTAATATTTTCTTAAAATGTACTTTTTATTTTGAAACTATGCAAAATATTACCTCCAGTGGTTTTTATTATAGAGGTGCTAATTTAACAGGCCGTTTGAAAATTAACTTAAAATGATCATGACATAAATTTAATAGTTGTGATTTTGTTATTCTTATGTCAAATTTGTGAATATGCTTATGCTTTACTATATATTAATAGAGACTGGCACCAGCATTTCAAAATAGCTGATTTCAAGGTGATGAGTGTAGGTTTAGATATTGGTAATATATGTATTACAAAAGAAAACATTAAATATATCTTGCCAATCATTGTTAGGGTTTCCATTGTATTCTGATGAAAGAATATTTAGAGAATCTTCATATGTTTGTTTGTTTGTTTTTAAATAGTTTTTATTAAACAGTTTTAAAAACAACATTAAAAACAACCACACTTACAAAAACAACATGACATAACATAACATAACACAACATACCATATAAAATTCAAAGTTTTTGTAACTCTTACTCTTTAACTTATATTATTCATATAATTCCTAAATCTTACCTATACATTTCTTCTCAATGTCTAACATCTTGTCTAGCTATATCCACTTAACACCTTATTTCCAAGCGTCTATATACATAAATACAAATATCCATACATGTTTTGATTTATCATTGTCCTACCGTTATCTATTAATTTTGCTTTTATGTTGCAGCCAATTGTACCATTTGTTCCATATTTTGTAATATTCCGTTTCCTCTCCGTCGTGTATTTCCAATGTTAATTTATTCATTTCAGCACATTCTAATATCTTTTTAATTATCATTGTGCTTGTAGGGGCTGTTTCCGCTTTCCAATGTTGGGCGTATATAATTCTAGCCGCTGTCGTTATTTGCAGTATAATGTATTGATTATTTTTGTTTATCTTTCTTTTTATGATCCCTAACAAAAACAGTTCCGGTTTTAGGTCTACTTTTTGTTCTATAATTTCCTCTATCCACCTTTGAATCTTTCTCCAATATGTTTTTGCCTCTGGGCACGTCCACCCCATGTGGTAGTACGTCCCCTGATCGTGTTTACATTTCCAACATTTAGCTGCTGTATTTGGAAACATCTTTGCCAATCTTGCTGGGGGTAGGTGCCATCTATAGAACATTTTATAGATGTTTTCTTTATAGGATGCTGCCAATGTGAGGTTATAATTTTGATCCCAAATTTTCTCCCAGTACTCTAATTCAATTGTATAACCCAAATTTTGAGCCCAAATTACGATTACTTCTTTTACTATTTCCTCCTCCATTTTGACATTTAATAGACAATTGTAAATTTTTGATATCATTTTATCTTCAGTTCCTGTTAAAATTTTGTCCAGTTCTTGATATTCTTGTTGAAATCCATATTGTAACACATCTTTTTTATACCTAGATTGAATTTGCAGGTAAGGCCACCAATTATTTTTATTCCAATCGAAGCCAAATCTTGTTTTGATTTAAGATTATTTTGTTCATCCAATAGATCTTTATAGATCACTTTCTTGTCCAAATCTAAAACATTTGGGTAGATTGTAGCTTCCATAGGAGATATCCATTTTGGAATTTTAATATAGTATTTTTTTCTTGATCTCCATCCAATCCTCTAATAATGCTCCCCTCACGTGGTGTCTCTGAAAGTACTTATGCGATTTGTGTTTTCCTTCCCAGATGAAAGCGTGCCAACCTACCTGTAGATCATGGCCCTCTATGGTTAATATTCTTTTATTATTAAGCAATATCCATTCCCTTAACCATGTTACCGCCGCCACTTGATGATATAGTTCCCAGTCTGGAAGACCAAAACCTCCTCTTCTTTCTTTTATCTTGTAACAGTTTTATTTTTATTCTAGCCTTCTTCCCATTCCAGATAAATTTCAAAATTGTTTTGTTTAAATCTGTATAAAAAAAATTCCCTAATTTTATTGGCGCAGTTTGAAATAAGTAAAGAATTTTTGGCAATACATTCATTTTTATAGTAGCTATTCTCCCAATTAAAGAAATTTGTAGTTTGGGCCAGTTTTCCAAATCTTTTTGAATTTTTTGTATCAATTTAGTGTAGTTGTCATCTTTTATTGAGGAGCATTTTGCTGTCATCCAGATCCCTAAGTATTTGACTCTTTTTGTTACCTGAATTCCCAATAGTTTCT
>QLTV01003782.1:6465-31573 GCA_003457575.1 Thermophis baileyi
CCCCTAGGGGGCTCCAAAAGTGTTCATGCCATTGCCTCAAAGGTGCTTTTTCCAAAAGACAAATGGACTTTCTTGGGTTTTTTTCAATAAAAATATTTCACTTCTCAACCAAGAAGCTTCTTCAGTTCTAACTGTTCTAACTGTTAGAATTGAAGAAGGTTCTTTGTTGAGAAGTGAAACGTTTTAAAAGAAAAAAAAAGAAAGTCCAGTTGCCTTTTGGAAAAAGCACCTTTGGGTCAACCATAACCTGGATTTTTGAGACAACCATGACCTGGATGATTGAGAATCTCCACAGACCTTTGTCCATACCATTGTATTCTGGACTAATTGTGGCTTCCAAATACTATTCAAGGGTAGTCCCATGTAGAGTGTGTTGCAGTAATCCAAGCATGGGCAGGGTGTGAGTGATTGAGCACAGGGCCTCATGATGCAGAAAAGGGTGCAATTAGTGCACCACATGAAGATGTGCCACAAGCTCTTCAAGCAGGCATTGCAACTCTAGGAGACTCCCCAAGTTGTGCATCAGGTTGTCTGGGGTAATGCCACCCAGACACTAAAGATAATAAACCTGGAGAGAAATGGGAAATAAAACCAGCATATCTAATATTTTAAAAGTAATGTAGAATCCATTACCATAATTTACACTGCCATTTATGTTGGTGTAACAGGTCTGTCTATTGTCTTATGAACTGAGATAATATATGCATGAAGAAGAGGGAATGAAAAAATAAATAAGGCATAAGTTCTACAGTGCATATCAATCATAAATTAACACTCAAATCCCAAGGGCAAAATGTCTCGAGGAAATATGTCTGCAGTCTCACCTAGATATGTGTGGATTTTGTAAGTTGAACTCATTTACTGACTTTAAAAATCTGCCATGACTTAGAAAACTGATAGAAGCATATAGTTTGAAAGGTCTTCAAATACAACAATTAAGGTTTCAAGCAGAAAAAAAAGCTGTACCTTATGTTACCGTAAGATATCATGCAGCCTTCTAAAAATATACTGTAGTTGCCAGAGCTTCAATGAACCATTTGCTCCTTAATTTTTTTGGGGGAAAAAAACCCTGCTTGTGACAGGTCCTTCTTTTGGAGGCATGACTAATGTAGATATTGATGTCTATTTGTGCCTGGCTAAGACATTTTTCTTCTCCTAGGTATTTTTATAGTCAGTTTCTAAACAAAAATATTTTAAGTTCTGTGTTATACTGAGATGGTAGCTTCTATATATTTTTTTATTCTTCCTGGACTCCTTAATAATGTATTTTATGGTTTTTATTCTACATTTTTAATATTTTAAGTAACTATCTGTTTAGAAATTCCAGATATTAGGGGAATTAAAATTATATAGAATGGATGGAACATGGATGAATATACTGTAGATTGCTGTAGGCAAAATAAAGTAGGTAGGCAAGCAAACAATAATAGAAACGCACAAAGGATCAAATGTTAGCAGAGGATACACTAGTTACAAAGGTCTGGATCTAAAAGAATCTCATGGATTTTTCTCCGTCCTGGACTTTGTGGTGTTATTTTCTAAAACACCAATATGCACAACCCACATTTCTAGCCAAAACAGGACTACTTATTGAGATCAGGTAAAAAAATGGCTTTAGGGAAAAAAATATTTTTACCATGGGAAAGGAATAACTGAAGTAATGAAGATGTTACACAGTATGTTTGTGTATGGCTTAAGGCATAAGACAAGTCTTCTGTTGGATACAAAAGCTGTTGGGGTGACCAGTCACTCCTTCTTATCCCCAAAGCCTCAGATTCTGTGATAAACTGGCTGATAAACTGAATCTCTCATTACCTCTCATTACCTTGATAGCTTCACTATTTGAACTGCAATAAACAAAATGCAAAACAAGTATACACTGTAAAAATCAGGATAAATGCTATGAACCATACAACTCTCTCTCTCTCTCTCTCTCTCTCTCTCTCTCTCTCTCTCTCTCTCCCTCCCCCTCCCCCCCCATCTTCCTTCCTCCTCCCTGCATGCCAGCAAAAGCCAGCCCGGTCCCTTCTGCGTCCCACACGTGCACCAGGTGTGGAGCCTCTCTCTCTCTCTCTCTCTCTCTCTCTCTCTCCTCTCTCTCTCTCTCTCTCTCTCTCTCTCCCTCCCTCCCTCCCTCCCTCCCTTCCTCCAGGATGACTTTGAAGTCACTTACTTTAAGCCTACAGATCAATATACGCCATAAATATCACAATGTCCTGAATTCTAACATGGATCCCATACCAAATCCAAATATTTATATTTCCCCCAACCACATAACAATCTCCCATGACTGCCTAAAAATTATTAGTACATCAAGTCATGATGTATAGTGCAAAGGTCAGCTTTGCCTATCGTAATTAGTTTGAATGGACTAACTGGGCATCACAATAAGGCTGACAGCTTGAATTTAAATTGGTGATGATAAAAGAAGAAAAATGTTTTTACCCTTCAGATACAACAGTGTGCTCTTTCATAATAAGACATTTGACAGAAGTATTAGAGAGAGTTTCCTATGCTCCTCTCTCCTTCATCATCCTTTGGCTGTCTCACAGTCCTTGGGATTTTATTAAACCACTTTTTAATCTCTTTACTATTGTATGTAAAATCTCTGTGTTCTGATGCCTCCACAGAATGAGCAAGCTACCCAGATTTTGTACTACTTCATAATACAGCTTCTCTAGAAGCAGTCCTGTTCCTGCAGCATGACCTCTGCAAATGACTTGCTGCTCTCAAATTTCTCCTCAAGGTGGTTGCTTTTCTAAATAAAACATTTGAAAGAAATAAAGTGATACTTCTTCTCTCTTTCTTATAAAGATGTGTATAGGCCACATATACTAAAAGTTACCATGGTGAGCCTTGATGCTATGCTTTTTGCAAAAACAAGAAATACCGGGAGAGTGATCCAGAATTGGTATAGGGTATTACAATAGGACCAGGGAGATCCAAATTTAAATCCATACTTTACCAAGGAAGCTCACTAAGTGATTTCAAGCCAATCAAATGCTCCTAGATCAGAGTTTTCCAAGTGTCGTTACTGACCCTCAAGGATTGATGGGACTATTGAAAGAGTTGATTTTATTACTAGTAGTGGTAATGTTTTTTTATATTATTTTTATATACCGTAATTTATGTTTGGAGTCAGTGAACAATTTGTAGCTTCATGAAAGGGATGATGAAGTGAAAAGTTTTGGGATGCTTGTCCTAACCTAACCTAACCTAACCTAACCTAACCTAACCTAACCTAACCTAACCTAACCTAACCTAACCTAACCTAACCTAACCTAACCTAACCTAACCTAATATTGTATAAGTAAAATTGAATGAGCAATATCACATAATCTGACTTGTAGTTTTAAGAGAAAAGGCATGTCCTATTTCCAGGTCTATACAGAAAAAGTGATTACACAGAAGCTGACTCTTATTTCAGTACTGGTGAAACAACTGCTTTCTCCATTGCAGCTGAAGACAAGCTATGTGACATACCCAATCCTATCTTCTTATATCTTGCTAGCAGGATCCATCCCTTTCCCTCATTATTTGCCACTTACAGCAGATTTCATTCATTTATTGTCCTGCTTAACTGATCTTGCTTAACTGTTTTAAAATGAGGCAAAGATAGAGGTAGGTAGGTTGGCTAGATTATCCTCTATTAGAGTTTCAGATATCAGGTGGTGTCCTGGACAGCTTAAAATATTGGCTCATTTAAATAAATATTAATTCAATACATAATCCAACAATTACTTGGTTGCATCTCAACCACTGAATAAAAAAAATTGTCACAAAGAACAAGCTGTTATTAAGAATGAAGTAAACTTGTTGCATTTATAGTAGCAAAACTAGTCAATTTTCCAATTTGTGTGACATGAAAAAATCATATTGAGAAATAATGCCTACTGGCTAAGGGATATGTAATTCTTCTGTATTTTTTTTCCAAGTGACTCATCTTAGTTGCTCATGGATCATGAATATTTTGTATGATTATTATAGGCATCATATTATGTGCCAAAATATAGGTATATATTATATGTGCTTGAACTTTACTCCATCTATGAAGAAAGGGACAACCAATCACAAGATTTCTACAAAGAAAATTGCTATTTCATGACACTTATAAATAAATGAATTCCATTCAGGCAAAGATACTATAATGCTTATTATTTTTTTAAAGGTTGGGTGTGCTGTCAGAATCCTGTTTCTGTTAGATGACACAAATGTACATGTGGAAATGAAAAAGATATTATAGGAAAAAAATGACTGGCCATTCAGAGACCAAGAATGAATCAGAATGGTGAATATAGTGGAATATCTCCTTAGGAAAAGGTCTGTTTGTTTCAAATCAACATTAAGCAAATGTATTTTAATCTTTCTAGGTCATCCAACTCCAAATAACCAAACAAGAAGAGTAGACAAGGTTAAAAAAATAAGCAATTTAATAATAAAAGCCAGGCATCCATTAAACCAAGACCACTCTTACATATCCTTTTCTAGTTTTAATGAGCCCATCCATCCATCATAAATCAAAATGTGGGGGAACAGCCAAATTTTTAAACTGGGATTAGATGAGTAGGGAAACAAATGAATCCACAGTGGAATGATGATCCAAAGGGTAGGAGAGTGGCAGAGGATAAAGGAACAAATATCTGAAAACATGACCAATTTGATTGTTTACTGAAAGTGTTAAGGGTTCTGAACATAGGAAGTTCTGAACATGGAACAGACCACTATTGGGCATTGTCAAAGTGGACCATGGAAAAAAACTGACATGAAAGAAAAGGAAATAAGTGAAAAAAGAATGAAAGTAAAATGATTGCTGATAGAGAAAATATGAGTCCTTTACAAAAAAGAATTAGCAGATCCATTAATGTTCTAACAAATAAATGGAAAGTGGATGTCAAGAAAGTACTAAAGAATTAGGTGAAAGCAGAATGATTAAAGGAATAAAACCTATTGGTTCTGTATGAAAAGATATTACAAGATAGATTAATTTTCTAATAGACTGAATGGAAGGTAGATGTAAGCAAAGAGCTAAAGAACTAGGTTATACAGGACAATGGAATTGTGAGGAGTTAACACTAATGGAAACTATGAATAAGGGTATTTGATGGAATGATGAAATAGCAGTGGATAAGAAAAGATGCATTTATTGTTGCAAAAATTAAGATAAAAATACAATAGTCTATAATATATATCAAGAGAAAAAGGATATTAAAAATGTGATCATAAATAGCCACAGATTATAGTTAAAAGAGTCAGATGAAATGCTGAGTGATTTTGATGGAAATTTAAAAAAATGTTTTTGAAGTATTTGAACAACACTAAATAAACAGAATGAATGAAAGTCTTAGGATTCAGTCTAAATCTTGAGATTCAGAAGCTGATCCTGATGAGGCTGAGCAACAGGAACTTGCTAAAAGATAGTGCAACCAGAAACAGAAATGTGGACTGAATCAGCTAATATAAAGCCTAATCTAGTCAAGGCCTGAGGCCTGAACATATCCTAAAATATATCAGGCTGCCTGCAACATCTTAGAGCCTTTCCAAATTATTCAATTTTGTCTATCTGGATTATCTGAAAAGAAAGCTTTTGTGGTTTTATTCTGTAAGCAGAATGTTTGCAGTTTGCAACAGGTTTATATTTTATGTTTAAGAATTTACAACTATAATAAATACCTTTATATCAGAAACTGACTTTCAGTGTGCGGGTAAATGGCAGCAGAGAACAGGAATTCAAAATAAGAGTAATGAAATTATATGTGAGAAAATGATGAGAAGAGTAGTTTAGAGATTTCCCTGGGAAATATGGAGGTTATATTGAAAGATAAAATTGAAACAGATGCTATAAAAATAATGTCTAAGAAAAAAAATCATAAATGTCTTGAAAAGTCTAAAAATGAGGGTTCCGTGGCAGCTGCTATAACTGGATAAATGTTAATATATATGTGGCTTGCTAAAGAGCCGAGGTGGCGCAGTGGTTAGAGTGCAGTACTGCAGGCTACTTCAGCTGACTGTTCAGCAGTTCAGCGGTTCAAATCTCACCGGCTCAAGGTTGACTCAGCCTTCCATCCTTCCGAGGTGGGTAAAATGAGGACCCAGATTGTTGGGGGCAATATGCTGACTCTGTGAACCGCTTAGAGAGTGCTGTAAAGCACTGTAAAGCGGTATATAAGTCTAAGTGCTATTGCTATTGCTATTGCTATTCTTGAGTGGCTGTGCAATTGGTTGATATGTGTGAAGACTGACTGATCTTTTTTAATGTATGATAAAGTAAATAGGCTTGAATTATAGAAAGTTGTGGATGAATATGGAGATTAAGTTTGGTTGCTGAATTAATAGAATTATATGATGGAGGATAACCATATGTGAGAGTAAATGAAGTTCTTAGCAAATGCTTCAAAGAGCCAGTTCAATTTGCTGGCCTAGAAACTAGGAGAATGTGAGTTCTAGTCCCATTTTAGACATGAAACCTGGCTAGTTGACTTTGGATTGTCCCTGTCTCTCATCCTAAACCACTTCACAGGGTTGTTGTATGGGGAAACATGAGTAAGAAGGTGCATTATATATGTTTGTCACATTGAGTTACTTATAAAGTAATAAAGGTGGGATAAAAAATGGTAAATATTGAACAGGTACAAAGATAGGAAAGTGAGTTTTTTTCTTGCTTGTTCAACATCATTCTGGATAAATGAATATGAAATGCTTATGGTAGCATTAGAGGTGTACTACTTGGATATGTGAAAAATATGTGTATATATGTTATTGGCTGAGAACACAAAGGACTTACAACAAATATTAATAGAGAGTATGATCTAATGTGGAGTATGGATCTGACATTAGCGTACTGAAAAGCAGCACAGTTCTGTTTGGCAGGAAAAATAGAGCGTTGTTTGCAAGTTATACATAAATGGCAAGAAACCACAGATGGGTTCCTCCCGGTTCGGACCGGTTCTATAGAACTGGTAGTAACTTGGTGGCCTGGGTCGCTAGAACTGGCAGCGACCCAAGCCTGCCACACCCCTGAACCAGCTCTTTCGGCGGCACCATAGGCGCCGCCATTTTGTTTTTCACTTCTGCGCATGCGCAGAAGCTTTTTTTAAGCACTGCGCATGCGCGAAGCACAGGCACGCCCGTGCGGCGCCCCACTGAGCGAACCGGCAGCGAAGAAAAGAAGAACCCACCCCTGCAGGAAACTGTTGCAACTAAATCAATCAAAACTTTTATCATGGTCAACAATCAGATGAAGATACAATTCAACAATTGTAGGTTGAAGGTTATCTGGGTAGGATGCTCTTAAATACTGTTATTACAAAGGATGTAATGGTTTTCCTCTTGATATAATCTGATAAATAAGAGCCGAGGTGGCGCAGTGGTTAGAGTGCAGTACTGCAGGCTACTTCAGCTGACTGTTCAGCAGTTCAGCGGTTCAAATCTCACCGGCTCAAGGTTGACTCAGCCTTCCATCCTTCCGAGGTGGGTAAAATGAGGACCCAGATTGTTGGGGGCAATATGCTGACTCTGTGAACCGCTTAGAGAGTGCTGTAAAGCACTGTAAAGCGGTATATAAGTCTAAGTGCTATTGCTATTATGGGAGACTCTGGTGTTTGATGCCAATAGTGTAGGAACCAAGCAAGTTGTTGTCCAGCTACAGTATGGTTTTCCCAGTCTACACAGTCATACGTTTTCCAGTATTGATAAACTTAGCATAAGCAGTTAGTCTATTTTTTATATGGGAATAGCATAGACTTTGAAACAGCTTGAAATGAGAGCTGAGTTATTGTTTCTTAATTATCATTTGGTTTGAGGATCAGCTTTTTTTTTTTACATTTAGTACTTCGAAATTCTTAATTAGGTTTCAATGATTTATCACTTAGATGTTAGGATATAACATTCATTTATTTTATTTATTTATTAAATTTATGTGCCGACTATCTCAGAGGTGGGTTCCTGCCTTTCAGACTTGTTCTATAGAACCTGTAGCGGGAATTTCCCCCCCGCTCGCCGAACCGGCAGCGATGGCCGGCTGGACACGCCCCCGAACCGGCTCTCTCGGCGGTGCCATAGACGCCGCCATCTTGTTTTTTAGCACTGGGTTTTTAGCACTGCGCATATACGCCATGTGTGAAGAAGCGAACCGGTAGCGAGGTAAGCCAGAACCCACCCCTGGACTATCTCCCTCATAATGTTATGCTTGTAAGCTTATATCATAATTGTAAGCTCCTAGAGTCCCAAAATGAGAAAAAACAGCATACAGATGTTTAAATAAATAAGCAGATAAATAAGACATCCAGCCAGACTGCTAATTCTGGGTTAAATCTTCAATTTTTATTTGTCCTACAGGTATGTTTAAGCTTCTATTGTTTAGTGTTAGTTTACATTACTCCTGGCCTACTTGTTTCCTTGTCCAGGTCTCAGTTTGCTTCAGATCCAATCCCAGCAGTAAAGTCCTTTTTTCTCAGGTATTTTCTAAAAACTAATGACTATATAGCTGTCAACATATTAAATATATTTTGGTATGGCACTTGTTAATCTGTAATAGCGTATGTCTATTTTTCTAGAAGGAAAAAAGTTATAAATATGAATAGTGCTATAGCACTAGCAGTTAGACTTATATACCACTGCACAGTGCTTTGCAGCACTCTCTAAGTGGTTTACAGAGTCAACATATTGCCCCCAACAATTTGGGTCCTCATTTTACTAACCTCAGAAGGATGGAAGGCTAAGTCAACCGTGATCAGTCAAGATCGAACTCCTGGCCATGGGCAAACTTAGCTTGCAATACTGCATTCTAACCCAATCATGTTTCCCATATGCTTAAATCATTAATTCTCATCAAATTTCTTTTTTTTAATATGCATTTTGACAATCAGAATTTCATGTTTGTGGGTGGTTAACATTCAATAGTGCAACATCTCTGTAAATTATTTATTTTTGTATATTCCATTTTTCCATATAAAACATAAGTTAGATTACAAAAATTTAAATCAAATAGTAAAATACAGCATAATTAAAACAAGGCAATGAAATCAAGATCAAATAGTATCATTACTGTAACATCAAAATGAAAGAATACATGTTTAGTTTAGACTATTAAAAAATAGCCTGCTTCATCTGAGACCATACTTTAACTCAGTGGTGAAACCCAATTTTTTTTACTACCGGTTCTGTGGGCGTGGCTTGGTGGACGTGGTGTGGCTTGGTGGGCGTGGCTTGGTGGGCATGGCAGGGGAAGGATACTGCAAAATCTCCATTCCATTCCCACTCCAGGGGAAGGATACTGCAAAATCCCCATTCCCACCCCACTCCTGGGGCCAGCCAGAGGTGGTATTTGCCGGTTCTCCAAACTACTCAAAATTTCCGCTACCGGTTTTCCAGAACCTGTCAGAACCTGCTGGATTTCACCCCTGCTTTAACTCAGAGACTGATTGTCAATCTCTTTTCAGGGTCTAAATCTTTGTGGTATTAACACGTAAAATGATAAGGGATAAGACCACAGGGTATATATTAAATAAGGGCACTTAGGTTGAAGGTTATCTGGGTAGGATGCTCTTAAATACTGTTATTACAAAGGATGTAATGGTTTTCCTCTTGATATAATCTGATGAAATTTACACAACAAACTTGATTTTTCTGAAAGGATTATGTCTGCCAGCATTCATATAAATAGTTTCAGGGAGATCAGATTTTCTAATTTGTAGACTTGTCCAATTTTCTTATTATATGAAAATGACAGCATTCAGCATAAGAAAATAGTAACATTTTCAAAGAATGTGATCTCCTATTTTCTTCCCCCTCCAACCCATAGCTGATGCATTACAAAGAAATAATAATTTCTAAAAAATGTTTAACAATCCTAAAAGATCAGAAATGTGTTCAGTGATTAGGACAATATAACAAATGAAGAGTGGTTTAATTTTCTTTTATGCCATGAAATATGCATTACAAACTATTTGAATTGTTTTATATCTTAGAAAAAGCAAAGTTTTTTTTCAATCAAGTTCATGTAATGAATAATAGATTAATTTTTAAACTCAAACAACAATATATTTGCACCAATTAAAATACAGCTTAAGCTTATTTACATGTGACATAATTATAGACCAAGCATCTATATATATATATATATTGTAGTGAGTTACTAATCTCTTGTTTGACCTTGAAACAAGCTGAAGATTTCAAGAGTTTCACCTTGAAATCAGGGGAAAGGAAAGGAAAGGAAAGAAAAGGAAAGGAAAGGAAAGGAAAGGAAAGGAAAGGAAAGGAAAGGAAAGGAAAGGGAGGGAAAGGAAGAGTGGGGAAGAAGCAACAAAGTTAAAAAAGGTGACTATTCAACTATGAGATGTTCAGTTCAAAACCAGTATCAAGATGGAGAAGGCAGGCTGAATATTTTGACAAATCAAAATGGCAACACCAGCTCCAAGAACTGGTTCCTTAGAAATCATAATAAGCTATTATGGATTTTGGGAAATAATTGTTTCCAATAATAAATTTTGCCTATTTCCATAAAAATTAGTGGGAATGCGTGGCCCAAATCCCACTTTTTTCTTGGCAAGTTTGCAAATGAGTCACCATTGCCTGCTTCCTAGTGCTCAGAGAGAGTGACTGGTTCAGGGTCACCCAGCTGGCTTTGTGCCTGAGACAGATTAGGACTCATGTTCTCCCATTTTCTAGCCTGATGTCTTAACCATTATACCAAACTGGATTTCAATTAAAGCTCTACATACTGTTTTAAGATAGAATAGAAATAAGAAATTTTCTGATTTTGTTCCTTCTGATAAAAGATATTACAGTAGGGTTGCAGAATTTCTGGGACTTATAAAGAAATTTCCAGAATCAATACATTCTGAAAATAAATTCTATTTTTTTAAAGTTCTAATTTAATTGCATTAGAATGCATCATATGGACTATATTCTCAATGTCTTCCAGATAATACCTTGGGAAACAATGAATACGTGCTAATATTTCACTAGCCATGCCACTAGCTTCTTTGGAGAAAACTTGAAATAAAACTTGTCACCAGATATCATGTTCTTATATACGGTGTGTGTTCAATGGAGTGGAATTCCCACAATCAGTCCCTAAATATCAAGTAGATAATAGCTAATACAATTATTTGGATAATTATCAATAATTACTGTCTTTCTAATAATTTTGGGAAAATATCTGTTAGATCAGGGCTGTTAAACTTGTGACCCGTGAGCCGGATGCATCACACACTGGCCACACCCACGCCCACGCCCAGTTTAGCGAAGGGGGGAAAAGTCCCAATACATCACATGACGCCACCGTGACGACACGAGTTTGACACCCCTGTGTTAGATCTTTGTAGAATGCTAAAACTTTCTATGTCTATTTTGTGCTTTGGCTCATGTGATTGATGTTCAACCAATCCTGTTTTGGAATCTAATGATCCTTTCATATATAAATATATTGTTTTTAATTCTACATTGTGTAGACTATCCAATTTGTCTATGGACAAGCATGTGTGTGTGTGTTTGTGTGACAGAGAGACAGAAAGGTACTGAGATCTAATTGACATGAATACATTGACATGAACATATATTAGCTACTGTGGTTTCGTGAGTCTATTTCTCAAATAATTGAAGGTGCCAAATATTCATAGATACCACAAATCCTATTCATTCATTGAAATATCCCAATGAAATATAACTCTATGCCCACCAACAATTATTGTACAGTATTCAAGAAACAGTGCTACCACAACAACTGATGGAAATTCATAGATCTTGTGTAAACGTTTGAAAACTGACATGCTGATTTTTGCTTTTCCACATATGACTGATAATTCTGCTTACTTATAGTCTTCTGGATCACAGCACAGAGAAAGATAAACATGTATAATTCCCTGTGGAACTTATGCACCTAGTTAAGTATTTAAGTCCTTTAGATGTCAGTGAGAATTAGCTGTATTAGCTTTATCCAGTTTCCACTTATTATATCTACTTTGCATTCACTAGTTGAAATGATGAGAACAAAAGAAAAATTCAAGAGGAAAGATATGATCCAAAGGTATTATGGAGTAAATAAATTCATAGACAGATAACTGGGAAGCCTATTATCCAAAGTCAGAAAAGTCCATTAAACTGCTATGAATTAAACTATTTTGTTCCATTTCTATAGCTGCATTTCTTTAAACCCCATTCTATTACTGAAGCAGACAGGAAGTACCCACTGGTTATTCAGAGGCTGAGATCCTAAGTGGATGAAATGAGCCAGTTGTATTAATTTCCATCTGGGGATCTAGGTCACTTTAATCAAGAGAAGTTGTAGAAAAAGACAGCATGAAAACTAACCAAGCTTATTATCAAGAAGATCTTCACAATATTCAAAACATGCAATTTTCTGGTTACTTGTCCATGCAGAAAGCATGCCACTGAAAACACAGGTTCCCCCCCCCCACCCCTCGACAATTCCATTCAATTAATAGTCAGTATAAGAAAGGAATTGCAGCTGATATGAATTCTGTAAAAAGTATATTACTGTTTTTAAAGCATGCTTGTCAATGTCACAAGTCATCTTTTAAGCATGCATTTTAAAAAGCTGCCACAGAAAAGTCTGCAGTATTATTTACAATTCTTACTTGACATGATATTATTAAACTATTGTTACTGTCTTTACCTACTTGCACATGGTAAAATATACATAAACCTATCTGGATCTTTTAAGTAAAAGTCACTATGTCCTGTAGAAACTAAAGTGAAAACAAGAAAAAAAAGGACACCCAAATGGAATGGATAGTTCTAGAATGGATCTAGGAAAAAGCTCTAAACTGGGAAAGATGGAAAGAAAAAGAAAACAATGACCAGAAGCAAGGTGAATGAACTCATTTACAATGGCAGCGAGGGCACCATTAGAAGATTCAAAGACCAAGTGAAGGACAGATCATCTTGGAGAAAATATATTGAAATAGAATACTTTTCTATTTTATTCTGCTGGTCAAAAAAATAATACTCTTTTCTCTTATGTAAGATTCTAAAAGGAATTTATTCAAGGCAACCACATGTGTTTTATCAATCTGCAGTCTTCTTGCAACATGCTGCTGCCAAACTTGATTTCTTTTCTTCTTCTTGACAAAATGCACCAAGACATCCCTTGGAACATTTCATATTCTCACAAACCTTGTATTTATTCTGTAAACCTTATCAATTTCTGCTTCTGTATTCTCCATATCCCAAGTCAAAAAAATTGCTAAAACTTTAATAACCAACACACTTAAAACTGTAGAGATGATCGTAGATTTTAGGATGAGCCCTCCTATTTTACCACCTCTTACAATATTAGGCAACACAGTATCAACAGTAGAGACCTTCAAATTTCTGGTTTCTATAATCTTCCAAGACTGAAATGGACACCTAACATTAGAACTGTCATTAAAAGGAAGAACAAAGAATATTCTTCCTGTGCCAACTCAGAAAGCTCAGACTGCCCAAGGAGCTGCTGATACAGTTCTACTGAGGAATTATGAAGTCTCTCATTTGTACTTCTATAACTGGTTTGGTACAGCAATCAAACAGGACAGGTACAGTCTGCAAGTTAAGACTGCAGAAAAAACAATTGCAACCAGCCTGCATTCCATTATGGACCTGTATACTACACGAGCCAGAAAGATGGCTGAGAAACTATCTACAGACCTCTCACATCCCCGACATAAACTGTTTCAACTTCTCCCCTCAGGATACCACTATAGGGCATTGCAAGCCAAAACAACTAGCGATCACTCTGCTAAACACATAATTCCCATAGCACTGTCTTATGCATAAGGATATAATCATGTAGTAAGACTGTATTACTATTATCCTTCTCACCTTTCCTATTAGCTATTCCTATTGGTATCTTATGACTATCATTTGTTGGTTGTATCTTGTGACTTATAATTTATCACTTTGCTGCTTCTATGTATACTGAGCTTATGCACTGGAGACAAATGTCCAATCACACTTGGCCAATAAAGAATATTCTATTCTATTCTATTCTATTCTATTCTATTCTATTCTATTCTATTCTATTCTATTCTATTCTATTCTATTCTATTCTATTCTATTCTATTCTATTCTATTCTATTCCATTCCATTCCATTCCATTCCATTCCATTCCATTCCATTCCACTCCCTACCAGACTCCTTGAATTGCTCTAAAAATAAAACAAAATTACTTTCCTCTTAGTTTCAGTAGTGCCAAATTATCTAGCTGTCTTTTCAGCTCTCTGTCTTACTCTCCAGAATTTCCACTTTGTCATTAACTTGCTTTACATCTCCAGACATTTGTTTTACAGAGCTTTCTGTTTTCTTAACTTTTTATTTATTTATTTTATTTTATTTTATAAAATTTATATGCCGCCCAACTCCCGAAGGACTCTGGGCGGCTTACATCATAAAAAAATAAAACATATAAAAACAATTTAAAAAAGAAAGGGAAAAAAAACCCCCAACTATATTTAAAATAAAACATTCACACAACCATCCATGGGCCAATCAGAACAACTATTGGCCCCAGGCCTGCCGGAAAAGCCAGGTCTTAACGGCTTTACGGAAGGCCAGTAAGGTGGGGGTAGTACGGATCTCGGGGGGAAGCCGGTTCCACAGAGTCGGAGTGGCTACAGAGAAGGCCCTACCACGCGGTCCCGCCAGCCGGCAGCCAGTGCAGCTCGCAAAGGATGGAACTCATGTGGGTGTACCTTGGCACACCCACGACTGCTCGCGCAGCTGCATTCTGGACTAATTGTAGTCTCCAGACACTCTTCAAGGGTAGCCCCATGTAAAGCGCATTGCAATAGTCAAGCCGTGAGGTGATAAGGGCATGAGTGACCGTGAGCAGAGCCTCCTGATCTAAATAGGGCCGCAATTGGTGCACAAGACGTACCTGTGCAAAGGTCCCCCTGGCCACTGCTGTCAGGTGTTGATCTAATCTCAGCTGTGAGTCCAGGAGGACACCCAAATTGCAAACCCGTTCTGAGGGGATTAAGTTTTCTCCCCCCAGAACCACAGAAGGATGATCAAGCTGGTCCTTCGGAGGTAATATCCACATCCACTCGGTCTTATCTGGGTTTAGCTTTTCATTCATCTCCTCTTTAATCTTTACAAATCTTTGATCCATTCTTTTTTTTCCCAAAATCTGTCAATTTAATATCAAGTGATTCAGCTAGTTCATTGTTCTATTCCTCAAACATTTTCTAAAGTAAATGTGATGTAATTCCTGTCTCTGCAAGTTACTCCTCTCCTACTATTTTGGCCATTTTTCTGTTGCCATTGTAATATTGTAATATAAAAGTGAAAGTTTATCAGTGCAAGGAAACTGTAAAAGGCAAGCTTCTCCCCTCCCTTTTTTCTGCTTTTTATTCCTGTGCCCTTCATACTTTCACTCCATAGCTAGAGTCAGCATCACAGTCTGGTTCATGTTCCTTTTATGTTTTGTTTTGTAAAATCCACCAATTGTCTGCACACTTTAATAGTAAATAAAAAAACATTCCCATGAAGATTCAGTTCATTTGTCTATTTTAATTTTAATTTATTCAAAAGCACTTTCACTACCATCACCCCCAAAATCAAAACAATAATCTCCTTTATCTGTTTTAAAGTTTCTTATATCCGCTCCATGTTAAGCTTTTTCACCAAAAGTTTTAAAATCTTTAAAACTCCCCCCCCCTCCAGAAATAATGTTGATTCACCAAGTGGAATCCTCTTATCTTGCTGCTCAGAAAATTATCTTTAGCTGTAAATTAATTACATCCAGAAGTATGTAAGGAAGTGAGGCTTACAGCAATAGCACTTAGACTTATATACCACTTCACAGTGCTTTAGAGCACTCTCTAAGAGGTTTACAGAGTCAGCATATTGCCCCCAACAATCTGGGTCCTCATTTTACTGATCTTGAGGATGGAAGGCTGAGTCAACCTTGAGCAGGTCAGGATCAAAGGAATCGAACTCTTGGCAAAGTAAGCAGACTTAGCCTGCAATACTGCATTTTAATCATTGCACCATCACTTATAGCAATAGCACTTAGACTTATATACCGCTTTACAGCCCTCTCTAAGCGGTTCACAGAGTCAGCATATTGCCTCCAACAATCTGGGTCCTTATTTTACCCATCTCGGAAGGATGGAAGGCTGAGTCAACCTTGAGCCGGTGAGATTTGAACTACCGAACTGCAGCTAGCAGTCAGCTGAAGTAGCCTGCAGTACTGCACTCTAACCACTGTGTCACCTCGGCTATGAGAACCTTGTGTCCTCATAGGCTGCATCATGATTGTGAGCTTGATTTATATACCTCAACTCTCAGCCACTCAGCTCATTAGTTAACTGCAAAGACCTCAGTTTTTGAGATCTACTCATGAGTTGTCCAGAGTACAAATGGGTAATCTCATAATCTCTGTCAGGGTGATAACAACACTTCTGGGACCAGTAAATTCCATGTCACATAGTCTTTCATCAATTAGGTAGGTATAGTTATTCATAAACATACGATCTCCTGACTCTAATAAAAGAAAGTAATAAAACAATTCTAATAAAACAAAGTAATTATTCCTTAAAAGATGTGGCTGTTGCAGAATTGCGGATAACATTCTTCCCTTTCCCAAATGCAACTATATTCTTCCTGGATCTATGGTAATCCTTCCTTCCTTCCTTCCTTCCTTCCTTCCTTCCTTCCTTCCTTCCT
Organism: Thermophis baileyi; assembly: GCA_003457575.1. Taxonomy (NCBI): domain Eukaryota; kingdom Metazoa; phylum Chordata; class Lepidosauria; order Squamata; family Dipsadidae; genus Thermophis; species Thermophis baileyi. Next base: position 23,134 of record QLTV01003782.1, read on the forward strand.
CCCTTCCTTCCTTCCTTCCTTCCTTCTCTTTTCTCCTCCCTTCTTTCCTCTCCCCTTCCTCTCCCTTTCACCCCCTCTCTCTCTCTCTCGCTCTCTCTCGCTCTCTCTCTCTCTCTCTCTCTCTCCCTCCTTGAAGAGCAAAATTATTTCTTTCAATACTTACTAGATCTCAAGATAATAAGTAAGCATCATGTAAACATTTTACAAACATTAATGTCGTAACTTTCCTCTGACTTTATTTAAACTAAATTTGTATATCAGTGATTGTGTGGCCTCTGTAAATGCCACACACTAAATAAAATAAAATTTCATCTGCCTAACTTTGTGAGATAGGCTAAATCACAATCCTTGCAGTGTAGTCAAAACTGATAAAATAAAAAATAAAAATTGAGTTTTCACTTGTACAAAAGAACATAACAACATGAAGAACAGCCCTGCTGTATCACACTAAAAGTTTATGCTTCTCATAAAACTTGAAAGAGGAGGCCAGGAAATGGAATAGAAAAAAGAGGAGGGATGAATCTCAAGTGCAAGTAAAACTGATTTTATTACAGCACAACCCATTTTGGTAGAATATTTTTTTTCAAGGGCACTCTAAAAAGAGAAACAAAGCTAAAATAGAAACTAATGATTATGCAAAAGCTTACAATAGACATGCTACAATATTTATAATAATGGATAGTTCTTTTAGGCATACCCTAATTCAGTGGTGTCCATAACAGAAAGTTACACTTTTTAAATGCAAACAGTCAGATGTATTTATGGGAAATAATATTCATTTATTTATTTGTAGGTTTAAGTTAAAGTGTCGCAGATAAGTGTATTGTTAAGTACAAAAAATAAATTAATAAATGCCAATAATATAAACATACTTACTGTATAATATATTACATGGACAGTCTCTAAAATAAGTAAAAAGTAAAAGCTAAGAAACTCACATATAGACATTGTCCATTTTTATAAATATATATTGTAAGATATTCTTTGTAAACTTGTGCATAATCATTAGTGTCTTCTTTTTTTATTGTTTTTTGTTTATTTTAGAGTGTCCTTGAAAAAGGAATATACTCCTGAAACATATTAGGCTCTAATAAAGTCATTTTCACTGGCAGGCAATTCCTCCTTTCTTTTGCCTTATCATCAATCAATTAAGATATGAGAGCAAAACTAGCTTCTTGTTTATATTTGCTAGTATACATTTTCTGATCTTGACCAATAACTACTGATACCATTAACCTTCAGAAATTTGTTTCATCCTCTTTTAAAGCTATTTAATTTATTCATTCATCATTATGTGTAGCAAATTATATAGCTTAGCTGGGCACTACATTGGTGGTAGGCAATTACTTGAGGCTTAGGGCTACCTTTTCTTTGGATAGGAAGTTGATGGCTACAGTAGGAAACAAGGCAGAAGATGATGATACACCTACTGTATGTTTAGGTCTCCTTAGGGAAGTATATTGTAACTGTCACATTTATAACATTTAGAAAAACAATAGATACATACATCTCTTGCATTATCTTTACTGCATTTTAGTTTTACTGCATTTTAGTTTTACTGATGTTAATGAAGTTAATGTTATTTTGAATCTTGTAAACCACCTAAGTGCTTATATGATACATGCTTAACTTAGGTTTTTTTTTTTTTAAAAGAACAAATATATGGTCTCTTATATTTCAAACAGTTTCAAATTTCTCAGTGGTTGAATCTGTGCGTGAGTAACAACTGAACATGGAAAGAACATGGAAGCAAAGAGAATGCAGAATACTGGAAGAGTTTCCCCATCCTTTCAATATAGCCCTTTACAATTGTTAAACACATTGTGATTAAAACCATGATTTGTTTAATTAACAGTATGTTAAATAAGGATCAATTGGTTGAGTTCATAGTTCATCATACATCATGCTATACTAAACCATAATTTAGTACATATGAAGCTATCCAAAAGAATCATCTTGTGTCTCTGTCCTATAGCCTTGATTTATTCACTTAGTTTATTTGTTTTAATTTAAATGAAATGTTTCATTACAGAAGCCTTAATGAATCTACAAGTGTACCCAGACATTTTGCCCACATTTTTGCCCTACATAGCTTCTAATTATGGTACTCTGTGAATTACATTAAAACAATATTTAGCTTATCTCATATTTTCAATTCTTTACAGTCCCTAATGGCATGTACACATTAACGTGGGGCAGAACTGGCAGGCATACAAAAAAAAATGCTTTCCATGAAATACAAAGTATAACCTTCATAAAATAAAATAATATCTTAAAAAAATAACTGGAGGGAGGAAAGACTGAACAATCCAGGAGAAACAATAACAAAAACAAATTGAGGAATTGAATTGAAATTCAATTTGTATAGATAGTTGTACAGGAAGTTCTCATCTTACAATCATTTGATTAGTGACCATTTGAAGCATCCCCATTGAATTGAAATATATATATATATATATATACAGTATCTACATAAATAAAGGGAGACTAGTATAGATTAGGCAAGGGGCCCAGGTTCGAATCCTGTGGCTCATAGGTTTAAACACTTGCCTTGTTAGGCAAGGGGCCCAGGTTCTAATCCCATAAGGGTGTGGCTAGCTGATGAGAGCTAAATAGCTTGAAATAGATCTATACTAGTCTTCCTTTATTTATGTAAAAATATAACATATAGAAACGGACTGTCGTTTGTAATTAACTGTCTGGATGGCCCCTGGAGGGGCCGAAAGGCAAAAAGGAAGCAGTATGCTTCCTCCCATATTTGGGTATACCAGGTGATTTAATAGAGAAAAAAAAACATATATATATATGTACCTGGAACTCGTATTTTTAGAATAGTTTGTAAACTTTGAGACCCAAATCTTCCTCAAAGAACTTCTTTAATGGGTACATCATATCGGCACGATCAGTTGTAAAACCAACTCTAAATATTCCCTGTGGTTTCAGTAGAATTAAAATAGTAAATGCTCCCCTCCCCTAGTGTCACCGGTCACATTGTTCAATTAGGTTAATTGGTGGGCTCCTTAGGCACTCCCCTCCTTCATCCGATACCTGTGGAGAAGACCTTGGTTCCCACGAGATAGATCGGTGTTGTGTCTGGCAATGCATACCAGCCTCCCCCCCCCCTACTATGTGGCAACTGAGAAACAAAAAGATGGCTTCTGTCAGGTTCACTTTGAAGTTGACATATATGTTGCTTACAACATTGTCTGCAGTCCAAAAGTTATAACATATATATCTGCATGCAGAAAAATACTTTGGACAGACATTTCTTACAGAACATTTCCTCTCAACCTCGAAAGCCTTTGCTATATTGAAAGGGAAAAGGAGCATCATGTGCATGCTCATACTGACAACATGATGCACACACAAGTGCATTTCCTTAATTCCCTTAGATCTCTGTCTTAAACCAACATCCTTTACATGATACAGTGTACCTTAGCAGATGAAATATTTCTACATCAGTAGCAACAAGCTAACACTCCTAAAGTCTATTACTTTAACAAAACATTGTTAAAGAAAACAAATATTTCCTTGCTTTATGTAATTATTGAGTTATTTCTGAATTTAAGAAGCCTGTTTTAAGCATAATCCAATTTCTGGTGAAAAAAATATATGTTTGCCAGAGACAGCACAGTTCCTATTTTCCCCTACCATTAAATATAACTTAACAATATAGTTCATCATTAATTCTTATCAAACATTACATCTCACACACACACACGCATATACCAGGGGTGAAATTCAGCAGGTTCTGACAGGTTGTGGAGAACCGGTAGCAGAAATTTTGAGTAGTTCGGAGAACTGGCAAATACCACCTCTGGCTGGCCCCAGAGTGGGGTGGGAATGGAGATTTTTCAATATCCTTCCCCCAGGAATGGGGAGGGTATGGGGATTTTGCAGTATCCTTCCCCTACCACATCCACCAAGCCACGCCCACAGAACCGGCAGGGAAAAATTTTGATTTTCACCCCTGATTTTCACACACACATACATACGCACATACGCATGCGCACGCACACACACACAGAGGAAATATTGCAAAGGAACATTGAAGAAGAAAGGAGGCTTTCTAAATGTTTTCAATGAACTGAAGATAATTCAGAGAAGCCCAGACACGCTGACTTTCTATATCTATATAGCTATTTTTTGTATTACTGACATTAGTGTGAATCCATTGTGTGCCAGAAAAAGGCAGCAGAGCCCAGACATTTGAAGTCTGCTAGAAACGAGAAAAATGTCCCAGATGACTGCAAAGGGTCAGAGTCTAATTCTTTTTGTGCTTTCTCTATTGATCAACTTAAAAGAGTATTGCTCCCATGGAGCTGCAGATATCAGTGAGTGCTTGACTGTCCAACCATCTAACTATGTAGCTGTAAATTGGACAGTCTAGAATCTTGATGGGGAAAATGACCCAATTCTGAAGCTTATGTACCCAGAGACAAAGTTTACTTTTGGAAAGCACTTACAGAATCAAATTTCTGCTTCTAACCAATCCCATAGACTCCCTGTTTATTTATTTTTAAAGATGCTACTGAAATTAAACATTTCAGTTTAATTCCTTTAGAAGAGTTGCTTGTTCCTACAGATTTCATTATCTATCTATCTATCATCTATCTATCTATCTATCTATCTATCTATCCCAATGCTAATTAGTGGGAGCTTTGGTTTAGGTCTAGATAAAATTGGATTATTTTCCAAATTGCCAATTACAGTAGTTCTGAATAAAATCTTCTACTCTGTAGATACCTGACTTTTAATCATACAATATTTTCACTTTTGAGATGCATGCATGCATGCCTGTTATCTGTTAAAAAGAATTGTATGTACCGTAATTTTAGATTTGAACAGGTATTTGACTTGTTGCTGCGTTGTGTCTCAAATGCACTTCTGCGCCTGGAGACAGGATTGACAAAAGTTGAAGCAAGAACCTGTATAGGATCCTTAAATCTCTGGCTAAAGCGTAACTTCTTTCCGCAAGGTCTTGCTCCATTAATCCTCCAAGACAAATTCTCCTCGTCATGGATCAAGGATGTCGAGTCCAACCTTGCCAAACTAGACTTCTCCCCATCTTTAATAATCAAGATGGACTACGACCTAGCAAGACAAACCTTGTGACAAAGGGTGGAGGACATCGAGAGGCAGGAGGATTTGGGGAAAGCTCCGCTGTTTCTAGCTCCAGATGCCATTAGATGTGTTGTTGCTCCTGCCAGCTATCTTAGTCAGTTGGAGTCAGCAAACCACCGGAAAGCATTTTCACTCACACGGTGCCATGCGGTTCCATCGGCTGTCCTGTACGGCAAGTATAAAAAGATACCATTGACGGAAAGACTCTGTTCCTGTGGCTCAGAAGAGGTGGAGACTGTGGGTCACATGCTCCTTAGATGTTCCTTTTATACGGAGATTAGGAAAAAACGTATTCTGCCAATAACTGCTAGGTATCCTGTCCTTTCCGACACTACCTATCTTCAGTGGCTGCTTAAGGATGAACAGTCCATAACTACAGCACAGGTGGCCAGATTCTGCGCAGCAGCACTGGGGATTCGTCGCAAACAAGTGTCTTCTCCACCATAGTTATGTTATATAACAATTGTGGCAAACCCTTTGCATTGCTTAGTCCTTTCCCTTTTAGCGCTAAACCTACAACGGGCCACACAGTTTATGGATTGCAACTATCATATAGTCAGACCATGTATAATTGACAGACTGGATTTTATTATAGATTTTAGTTGTTATTTATTATTTTATACTAGAATTTTTAATTGTATATATACTGAGTGCTTTTATTTGTTCTGGTCTCTGGTCCAAGACATATATGCATGCTATATTTTTGAGCAATGTGCCTTTATTCTGACTTTTTCACTTGCATACCTGAAAATTCACATGATATATAGCAACAAGGCAAGAATGAGAATCAAATATCTCTAGGTTACTTCATTGGAATGGAAGAGGCAAGTTCTAGCTGAATTCTGTGTTTCTTTTTTTCTTTTTTCAAAAAGTTCTCCACCTAGTTGGCAGGTGCCATTCAAGTCACATATATAGTTTTTTCTGAAAATGCAAGTTCATTAAATGTGCTGTCGGAATGTCCAAAATGTCTCTTAGGAAATAGGGAAGACAGCAACTAAGAGAGAGCTTTGGGGATTCAAACTATTGCTCCGTTAGCAGATTTTTTTTTTCCTAAGGAACAGCCTCCAGTCAAAAATAGAGCTTGTCAAGTCATGTCAGTAATGAATCAATATGGAACAGTTACCAAATCAAACCAAAGTATGTATTGATTTTTTTGGATGAAATTGTGTGAACCAAGAAATAGTTCAAGAAAGGTAATTTCTTGAAAGGTTCAAAATAACAGAATAACAAAGTCAGACGGGACCTTGGAGGTCTTCTAGTCCAAATCGCTGTTCAAGCAGAAGACCCTACCCCACTGCCATTCTCTTTTTAAAAACCTCCAGGGATGGAGCACCCACAAATTCTGAATACAAGATGTTCCAATAGTTATTTGTTCTGACTGTCAGGAAATTTCTACTTAGTTCTGTTCTCTCCTTGATTACGGTAGTTTCCATCCATTGCTTCTTGTTCTGCTTTCTGGTGCTTTGGAGAATAGGTTGACCCTCTCTCCTTTGTGGCAGCCTGACAAATACTGGAATATCTAGTCCTTCTTTTCACTAGATATACCCAATTCTTGCAACTGTTCTTCATGTGTTTTAATCTCCAGTCCCCTGATCATCTTTGTTATTTTTCTCTGCACTCTTTCCAGAGTCTCAACATGTTTTTTATATTGTGGAGACCAAAACTGGATGCAATATTCCAAATGTGATCTTACCAAGGCATTATATCATGGTACTAACACTTAATACAAGCTTGATTATATCCTTCAGTTAATGCAGCCTAGGACTGCATTTGCATTCTTGGTGGCTGCAACACACTGCTGGATAATATTTAAGTGGGGTCTACTAGGACTCTTAGGTCCTACTCACAGTTGCTGCTATAGAGTCAGGTTTTACCTATTCTATACCTGTACATTTGGTTTTTTTCCTTAGTGTAAAACTTTACTTTTCTCACCATTGATAGGGCTCAGTGTTCAAGTCTGTTGAGATCCTTCTGAATCTTAAGCCTATATTCTGAACATCTGGCTATTCCTGCCAGGTTGTTGTCATATGCAAATTTGATGGTTCCCCTTCTATTCCCTCATCTAAATTGTTTATGAAGATATTAAAGAGTACTGGACCTAGGACAGAACCATGGGGTTCCCTACTGCTTTTCTCCATGTAGGTGTAATTCCATTAATGACTACACGTTGCGTGTGGTTTGTCAGCCAGTTATAAATCCATCTGGTGGTGATGGATCCACATTTTTCTAACTTGCTAAGAAATAGGTTGTGGTCTACTTTGTTAAATGCCTTACTGAAATTCAAATATACTATGTCCACAGTATTTTGCTGGTTCACTTTGTCAAAGAATGAAATAAGATTTGTTTGGCATGATCTGTTTTTGTCAAATCCACGTTGGCTTCTGGTTTTAACTTTGCTTGCTTCTAGGTGTTTGCAGATCTGTTGCTTGATTATCTTTTCCAAGATCTTCCCAGGTATTGATGTTAGGTTGATTGGTCTATAGCAGTGATGGCGAACCTATGGCATGAGTGCCACAGGTGGCACGCAGAGCATATCTGACGGCACGTGAGGCGTTGCCCTATGTCAGCTCCAGTACGCATGCGCATGTTGGCCAGCTGATTTTCGGCCTTCTTTTTGGCCGTTTTTGCTCTTTCCAGGCTTCAGGAAAGCCTCCTGAAGTCTGGGGATGGCGAAAAATGGCCCAACTGGAAGTTCACTTATGTGCTCACCCCCAGCCTCCTTTTCACTGTCATAGGTCTTCAGGAACTTCTTCAGTTTTGGACAGTAGTAGCCAGGCCTCCCACACCTCGGCCCATTTCTTCTGCAGCCAGCAAGGCTTTTCTGAAAGCCTCTACAGCCGATAACAGCAGGATCGATCCGGAGCTCTGTTATCGGCTAGAGAGGCCTTCAGGAAAGGCCTTTAGGAAAGGCCTCTGCAGCTGATAACAGAGCTCCGGATTGATCTGGAGCTCTGTTATCGGCTACAGAGGCCTTCAAGAAAGCCTTGCCGGCTGCAGCAAAAGAAATGGTCCAGGGTGTGCAAGACCTGGCTNAGCCGATAACAGCAGGATCGATCCGGAGCTCTGTTATCGGCTAGAGAGGCCTTCAGGAAAGGCCTTTAGGAAAGGCCTCTGCAGCTGATAACAGAGCTCCGGATTGATCTGGAGCTCTGTTATCGGCTACAGAGGCCTTCAAGAAAGCCTTGCAGGCTGCAGAAGAAATGGGCTGAGGTGTGGGAGGCCTGGTTGCAACTATCTGAAGGTAAGTAGTAGGGCAGCTCCACTGAAGGTAAGTAGTAGGGCAGCTCCACAGCTTCAGTGAGGCCTGTGAGCATGC
>QLTV01003782.1:36088-57474 GCA_003457575.1 Thermophis baileyi
ATAAAAATAATTACAGGTGAAATGAATCTTGTTTCCCTGCCCTCAATCGTCATGAATAAGACTGGAGTCCAGGAAAGAATAAAGTAATATATTTGCATAACAAAAATAAGAACACCTAAGTCTGTGTCTACATGGTGAAGAAACAAAGAGAACAAAGGAAAGAATAACACATGCGCAGTACAGGTATCACATGAGAACTTCATATCAGTATACAGTGTCATTTCAGAATAAGAGTCCTGCTGACAAATTAAAATGAACGTAGTGACACAGGGGTTGTGCGCATGCATGTGGGGAGGGCATTGCATTATGGGCGTGGGCACCCGCGTGCACGCTATCGCGCGTGCGCGCACCCTTTTGGCACCCGAACCAAAAAAGGTTTGCCATCACTGGTCTATAGTTTCCTGGATCTATTTTTTCCCTTTTTTGAAGATGGGAATCATGTCAGCTCTTTTCCAATCCTCTGGTAGCTCCCTGGTGCTCCAGATCTTTGAAATAAAAAGTTCAATGGTTCCGAGATCACGTCTGCCAGCTCCTTCAGAAATCTGGGATGTAATCCATCTGGTTATGGTGATTTGAACTTGTCTAGGATGGACAGGTGTTCTCTTACAATTTTCTTGCCTATTTTAATTTGTATTCCTAGTCTGTCTTTTATGGTTCTCTTTTTGGTAGGTTGGGTTATTTTTTTTCCTTTTGAGTGAAGACAGATGCAAAGAATGAATAAAGCAATTCTACTTTCTCCCTGATTCAAAAAATCAACTAATCAAGAAAACACTACATCTATATTTTTCCATTTGCCTAACTTTGTGTAAAAAGTAGGACTCCATTTTCTATACTTTGCTATTGTAAATGGAAAGCAAAATATTAAAGAGCAAGAACAAAAAAACTTGAAAGATCAGAAGGGCTGATGCTGGCAATACAGTTTGCAATATTGATTTCCTTGTGGCTTTTAATTTAATAGGATGAGCAAGAGAATTATCTCTCCTGGTGGCAAAGAAATATGAAAATAACTGTTCTTGCCATTGGCTTTCAACTGAAAATAGGCTGAATGCTTGATGCCTTACTTTCTATTTGTCTGCTGGCTTTCCGCATATGTTATGTTTTTGTACCATATCTACTTTAGCTATTAAAGTACTTCATTTTCTGGATATGCATAAAACAACGAATGACAAACTAACCAAAACACATAATCCACAAAACACATTAAGTCACAAAACAAACAAATCGATGTTCAACCTGACCAAACCTTGAATAAAGTGAACAATGGTGGGTAGAGTCCTAACTAAAATGTTTATATGTTCGATGAATACACAACTGAATCATTTCTAATAGCTTTGTACCATCTCTACTTCTCACTCCTGGTCTGATGTAGCACTTCTTGGGGTTTTTTTTAAGATAACCCTGATCCTTGACATATAATACTTATACCGACAGCACATTTATGTTGCATTTTGAGTTACCAGCATGGTATTTTTGCTGTGTAGTACCAACTGGGCTAGAGACTTTGAAACTGTCAGAAGTCACTGTCATCTTAACCCATAATACATTGACCCCACCAGTCACTGAATTAATAGACTCTTTATGCTACCAGATACAGATTTTACCCCATGGACTGCAACACATGTTCTTCTCTTTGGAAAGTAAACTTACTTATGCATAGACAGTAATTAACATACAGTATGAGAGAAAATAAAATTATAGGTTAAATTACAATTTTTGGAATTTCAGTTTTCCATATTCAGTAAGCAAGGGTGTTGTTGTTGTTTTTTTTACTTGTGACAAGCTGCAGTCTCACTCCATATAGTTAGGTGAATATGGCGTTGAAATAGTTTTGTTGTCTCATCTGGTCTTTCTGCAGAGAAGACTTCCCCATGAAATGTGAAAATCATTGTGCTGTTGTAATTTTGCAACTTTGGTCCAATCTTTCTTGAGCTCAGCCATTGGTATTCCTGGCACAAGAAAATGTATTCCGAAAATGTAGAAAAAAGAAAATGTATTTGGTCACCATATTATTAAAAAAAGACATTGAGAAAGAGTGCAGAAAGCAGCAACAAAGATGATTAGGGGTCTGGAGGCTAAAACATGCTGTATGAAGAAAGGTTGCAGTAATTGGGTTTATCCAGCCTAATGAAAAGAAGGACTAGGGTTGACATGATAGCAGTGGTCCAATATTTGAGGGGCTGCTACAGAGAAGAAGGGCTCAACCTATTTTTCAAAGCACCAGAAGGCAAGACAAGAAACAATGGATGGAAACTAATCAAGGAAAGAAGCAACCTAGAACTAAAGAGAAATTTCCTAACAGTGAAAACAATTAACCGGTAGAATGGCTTGCCTTCAGAAGCTGTGGGTGGTCCATTACTGAAGGCTTTTAATAAGAGACTGGAGAGCCACTTGTCTGGAATGGTATAGGGTCTCCTACTTGAGCAGGGGAGTGGACTAGAAGACCTCCAAGGTCCCTTTCAACTCTGTTATTCTGTTTATGCATAATATCTCATTATATAACTGATGCAAAGTACTTAAATGAATCATCTGCATTATGATGTCATGAAATATATATTGACATTTGGCCTTCAGGATTTTGTTGTGAAGATAAAGTGAAAAGTGATATCCATGTAAGCCACCTTGGGTTCTTATCATAAAGATAGGATATCAGTTTAACAAACTATAATAGTCCTAGTTCATGTCATCCCAGTAAATTCCTTCATGTTCTTTATATTTCTGATAAGCTACTAGCAACCTACAGATGCACCCTAGGAGTAACATAACCAGCAGTGACAGAATCTTCAAACTGACCATCTTCCTCTTGCATAATGTAATCACATACATTTTTTCATCTTTTTGCCTGCCATGTTGTACTGCAACTGATGTTTTGACAAAGGCTTCTCCTTATTAGTTATTTCTCAGCCACTCCTACTGAGGCACAAACCATAGATGCTTTAATATATTTGTGAACGAAGGGTAACAGGATCACTCCTTTCAGGTAACTTGTGCTAGGGAGTGAAAGATGGAGTAGAACAATCTGATGTAGATTTTGTTCCTGTTCTTACTTGAAAGATGAATGCACACAAGCAAGTGTGTTTAGCCCTGGACTTTGAGATAAATGGACCAGTGTAAAGACCCCCAAGGCTGATTTTGGTCAGGAAAAAAGAACAACAAAAATTGTCCCTTTTAAAATAAGTTGCCAGTTAAGACCCCACACAAAACTGTCTTATATCAGTTCAGATGATTCATTCATCTGGGTCAGTACTGTGAACACTGCCTTGGGGTAGAAATGTAAATGCAGGGCGTGGATGTGCCAGGCATCTTGAAGCATCCCTAAATATCAGCAGGCTCTCAAATTTTTTAACTGATCCCCTTCCATGAGACTGCCAAATCTCATATGATTTTGCAAAGACATTTTATGAGCATGAATTAATTGTCTGAGGTTTGGCATCAAACCTCATTAACAGAATGAAACCTTATTGAATGAACTTGCAAGATATGGGGTTACTTTAAAACTAAAACAGGAGCTCCTGAAATGATCCTTTCTGCATAAAAAAAAGGCAACCCTAAAACACTTAGCAGGTTTGGGGAATTTATTTTCCGATTGTTTCCAGCAATCTGAGAAATTGCACGTGGAATTCATAAAAAGCATTTGTTGCATAATAAGTTAGGGACCCTATATCATGCATTGGATTTATAAATCAGGAATTTTCAACCATGAAATAAAATAGCCAGAAATGAAGATAGCCAAAAGCAGCTTATGGAACAGCATGTGACTTCAGAAAAAGATGCAGCTGCTTTAATGATTCAAAGAGACATATTACTTCACACAGCCAAGCATCCTTTTTGAAGGATCCGGAATGCCGTTTTATGTATAATGTGGATAAAAGTGAACAGGAGGATGAGACTTGTCTATTACGTACAATGATGGCTCCTGTTTTCCTTTTCTGACTTGCATTTGCTTTTAAGTTAATATGCATTCAAAGTCTTGTGTGTGAAAATTCCATATTTCCTCTGCTTTGTCAAGCTCTTCAAAGGAAACATTATCGGCTTAATTGCTTAATTCCAATTTGCATAATATGCCAGTCTGACAGCTTCCAAAACTAGGATAAAAAAAAAAAAAGATTAACAAGTTTCAGGTGCAAATTGCCAGGCTTTTGCATTTGGGGCAGCAAAAATTGCTTCTTTTCTTCCATATCCTATCTTCAAAATAATTTACATTTTTTTTTCTTTTCAAGAGAATGAAGTCCAGAATGAGTTAAGTATATGGTGTTCTGAGTGCCCTCTAGTGATGCTTTTTATTATAATATCTTCAATCCAAAAGCATGCATCTATAGGTTTTCACAGTTGCATCAAAACAGTGATATGAATATGTCTATATGGGAGTCATCCAGAACAAAAGTAGAAAAATGGAATAAAAGGTAGAAAAAAAATGTAAAAATATTCAAAGTTCTGGGCCACAAATCAGGAAGAATCATCTATAGTCTAGACCACGGCTGTCAAACTCCCGACCCGTGGGTTGGATGCGTCACGTGCTGGCCACGCCCCCGCCCAGTTTAGCAAAGGGGGAAAAAGTCCTGATACCTCACGTGACGCTGCCATGACGATGAGAGTTTGACACCCCTGGTCTAGACTGACAGTGATACTGTAATGTTTGTTCTACTACCTCTAAGTAGTCCTCGACGTATGTCCACAATTGAGTCCAAAATTTCCATTGCTAAGCAAGACAGTTGTTAAGAGATTTTTGCCTCCTTTTATGACAGTCTGCCACCATTGTTAAGGGAATCACTGTAGTTGTTAATAAGTGCAATAAGTTTGGTGGTTAAGTGAATCTGACTTCTCCATTGACTTTGCTTGTCAGGTGGTGATCACATGACCCAAGGCCAACACAACCTTCATAAATACAAGCCAATTGCAAAGTGTTTTGATCATGTGACAATGGGGATGCTGCAATGGTCCGAAGTGTGAAAAATGGTCATAAGTCACAACAAATAATAAGTCACCTTTTAAGTGCCATTGTAACTTTGAATGGTCACTAATCAAATGGTTGTAAGATGAGGACTACCTATATCTATCTATACAAATGGAATATGCTCCAAAAAATCCAACATGGTGCTATGCAAATTTAAAAACCATACTGCCAGGAAATAATGAATAAATATGGATAAATAAAGTAAATTATGCAATGCATGCTTTAGCCAACAATTTAAGAACAAGATGGTTTTATATATACATGCATGACATATTAAGTTACCTTTGCATTTTCCTATACCAGCAAAAAAAAAAAAGAAGAAGGGGGGGAAGGTATACAGGGACAGTTTAGAGCAGTGGTTCTCAACCTGTGGGTCACGACCCCTTTGGGGGTCGAATGACCCTTTCACAGGGGTTGCCTAAGCATGCACTAGCCTGCCATCTTGGTGCCATGCCCCCTTTGTCACCTCATCGCGCGCGGGGAGGGGGTCGTGGCGGCGGGGCAGGGGTCGCGGCATTAGGAAGGTTGAGAACCACTGTTTAGAGACAGTTTCTAATCAGAGGAAAGCCCTTGAAATTCTAGGTTCCTTCTGAATTCATTTATTTGCTTTCCTTAATATCTTACCCCTCAAACTCCATAGAGTAATTCTAACTCTCAGCCCATTCACGGCTGATGTGGGAATGACCAGGGAGACAGGTAGAAAAGTTGCGGACTTGACAATGGTCAGACAAGTAGCAAGTGAATTTGCAGAAGGAATGGGGGTCTAATAAACATCTCAGAAGGGACCTTCCCTAGTTTTTTGGGGAGCTGTAAGGGCAAATAGAGAGAGATGTATTTTCAGGCTTGCAATATTCTATTAATCTAACCTTACAATAAAGTTAGAGTTAATACTTCTAGTTGTACTTCTTGTATGGCCTCCTTGCAAAAGGTGAAGAATGCTTGGGAATAAGCCTCCACTATCGAACCTCTTTGTTGGGAGCAAGGCTGCTTCCAATGTAAGGCAGACTTCCAAAAAATGACCAGGTTCTTCATGAACCCAGACATTAACAACTTTGTAACCTCCATTCCTGAAGAACCCCAGGAAAATGCTGGAAAGGGACTAAATGGAAAACAAAATAATAAATTTCATAGTTATGCAACAAGGATGTGGAAAGAAAATGTGATTCGACTGGTGCTATAAAGTAACTATGGTAATTGGGATCATAACTAAATAGAATAAAATAAAGAAATTTCACTTCTGGTTGACATTGTTGAAATGATCTTGCCAAAGGCTATTTCCAGTGTGATACTGCTGGGGAAAAATGAATTGGGTAGTTTGATTAAAAAGGGTTCAAAGATGCAAAATATCCATGATAGCTATCAGAGATGGCAAAATGCAGCAAGGCCTACAAGTGAGAACTAAATCAGTACATATTGTTTTTTAATTGTTTGGTCACTGGCTCACAAAATTTAAACACACACACAATTATCAACAAATCTAAAATAATTACTAAAAAGGCAACAGAAATTTTAAGGTATTCACCATTTTGAACATATTTGAACTAAATCAGAAATATTTTTTTCAGATATATGAATATAAATAGATCAAACTTTAACAATATTAATATTAATATTTTATATGTTTTATTTTTTTATGATGTAAGCCGCCCAGAGTCCTTCGGGAGTTGGGCGGCATATAAATTTAATAAATAAATAAATAAATAAATAAATAAATAAATAAATAAATAAATAAATAAATAAATAAATAAATAAATAAATAAATAAATATTTGATTATGATAACTGAGAATCTTCTGTATTAGTAAAGGAAGATGAAAGAACAAAAAGTTACTAAGAACGGAATAAGGGGGGGGGGAGAAAACAGAAGCAGAATGTTTTTAAGAGTTTACAGACAATAAAAAACTAGAATATTTTATTTGGCCAAGTGTGATTAAACACACAAGGAATTTGTTTCCGGTACAGATCTTCTCAGTGTACATGCAAAGCAACAGAATCATCATCATAATACAAATAAGAGGGGGAAATAAAGAAGATCAGAAGGATAAATGATAACACTACAACCATACTACATGGCTAAATATTCATAGTCATTAGACAACAATGTGAGAATTAGATACACCATGCAGATTGATGGTGTGAGGCAGATGTGGGATTCAGCAGGTTCTGACCAGTTCTGGAGAACTGGTAGCAGAAATTTTGAGTAGTTCGGAGAACTGGTAAATACCACCTCTGACTGGCCCCACCCCCATCTATTCTCTGCCTCCCAAGTCCCAGCTGATCGGGAGGAAATGAGGATCTTGCAGTAACCTTCAGCTGGAGTGGGGAGGGAATGGAGATTTTACAGTATCCTTCCCCTGCCACGCCCACCAAGCCACACCCACCAAGCCACGCCACACCCACCAAGCCACACCCACAGAACCGGTAGTAAAAAAAATTGAATCCCACCACTGGTGTGAGGGAAAAAACTGTCCCTGTGTCTAGTTGTTTTGGCATGCAATGCTCTGTAGCACCATCCGGAGCGGAGGAGTTGAAATGGATTATGTCCAGGATGTGAGGGATCTGCAGATATCTTCTCACCCCTCCTTCTGACCCACATGATATACAGGCCTTCTATGGAAGGCAGGCAGGTTGCAATTATTTTTTCAGCAGTCTTAACTATCTGTTTGAGTCTATACCTAATATTCCTGATAAACATAAAAAGAAAGGAAAAGGGGGGGAAAAGGAGGGAGGGAGGGAGGGAGGGAGGGAAGAAGGAAGGAAGGAAGGAAGGAAGGAAGGAAGGAAGGAAGGAAGGAAGGAAGGAAGGAAGGAAGGAAGGAAAATCTCCTGGAAACAAGAGAACCATAATGAGGACTAATTAAGAGACAAAAGTAGAAAAGAAAATCTGCCTGGTTTCTGTCACTGAACAAAGGTAGCCATAACTAGCTTTCTCATCAGGTAACAGCCTGATGGTAGAACCATTTTTGGTTCACCGTTTTATTGTTTTCACTGGGCCATGTTATATGTTATATAAATATATATGGGAGGACACATATTACCTTTCCTCTATATGCCTTTCTCACAAAGCAAACTGAGCAATAATGCAGCATTAGCCAGCCTGCCATCTGTTTCCTCAATGTTAATCAGAAATGGTGTGAGTTAGCAAGATTCCACTATCCCAGCAGCGCTCTTAGAATCATCACTTTAGGTGGAATTGGAAAAGTAAACATAAAGTAAATTGAAATAAATTTGGAGTTCAGGCCAAATATTTGCTTTACTCTTCATATTGTTGCTTCTTATTTCACAGGGAAAAGACCCATTTGTCCCCTTTGTCCTCTGCATTGTATCTTAAAATGCAGGTAGTCCTCAACTTACAACAGTTCATTTAGTGACCATTCAAAGTTACAGTGGCACTGAAAAAAAGTGACTTATGACCATTTTTCACACTTACGACCATTGCAGCATCTCCATGGTCACATAGTCAAAATTCAGATGCTTGGCAATTGGTTTGTATTTATGACGCTTGCTGTGTCACGTGATCACCTTTTGCAACCTTCTGGCAAGCAAAGTCAATGGGGAAGCCAGTTTCACTTAACAACCGTGTTACTAACTTAACAAATGCAATGATTCACTTAACAACTGTGGCAAGAAAAGTCGTAAAATGGGGCAAACTCACTTAACAAATAGTTCACTTAACAACATAAATTTTGGGCTCAACTGTGGTCGTAACTCGAGGACTACATGTAATTTACTGCTTACATTACCTTGATCTTCTCCTTATAGTGATCAATGCAGAGTCTGTTTAGATATATAGAGATTGCCCCAATTTGGGATACTTTGGGTGATACACAGGAAAAAATGAAAAATAGAATTTAAAACCATTGTTCAAAAACATATCTACACATAATAAATAATAGATGCTTCTAATCCACCTGGTACAAAGACCCCTTGAAATATAACGGTTCTAATGGTTTTCCTGAATGAAACAAATGTAGAAACCAATCGTAACTCAGTCCTAAGCATATTCTACAGTATGTGAGCTAATACCGAGAAAGCCTGTCTCCTAATCCAGACCTTTGACTTCAAATAAAGTGGAACTCTTATCAGACCTTCCTTAATGTTAGACTAGATGCATATACTTATACTTGGCAAAGTGGTCCCCTGGAAGAAACTGGTGCCATCCCATATAGGATTTGGTACCTGTTCACATAACTGACACTTTGAATTGGGACCATAAGTCTGTTGGAAGCCAATGAACAAGGTGAATATTATCTACAATGACATGTTTCCCTGCGTTTTGTACCAGCTGAGCCTTTCAATTGATCTTCGAGTCAGCCCAATATAGAACACATTGCAATAGTAATGTCACAATGTGTAGAGTACAGGTATTGTTAACCAAGACATCACTGTTCATATTCAGCCTTAACAGGTACTCCAGCCAAAGTTGAGCATAGCTCAAGCACAACCTGATGAAGCAGAAAAGATGACTCCAGGAAGAGCAAGACTCAAAGCAGCTGGGTCAAGAGCTACATCTAGAGGTCATGTTAACAGATAGCTCTGATGCATGCAGACATACAATTCTGGCTTACTAGGGCTTAACCTGGGTTTATTTTTCCTGATCCTAACAGATTCCAGATACTACTTCAAGATAGCCATGGCATCTTCAGCTCTGTCTGAGATGATGATATATCACTGAGTGTCATCAGCATTTTGATGTATATCCACAGTGTACATTTATATATGTGTTTATAAGATCATTTTGAGTCTGCTTTTCTTCCTTACTCTCAAAGCATACCCAATACAATTCCCAATTTTGAACTGATGCAGAATTAAAACCTAAAAACTTATAAGCAATGTCACAACACTCCAAATGAGGGTACAATTAATTTTCAGCTCCAACTCACCACTGAGCTACTGACAGCTTAAGCCAAGGAATATTACATTCAGAGCCACTCTCTGATGATGATAGCAAGATGACTGAGTATACTGGGAATCAAGCCAACACTTCTCAAATTAATCTTTATCAAATATAACATTAAGAAAACTTATAAAAATTATGACTAAAATCTTATTCAGTTCAGTGATCTGACATATCAGCTTATCACCATTTCCAGTGTTTATACTGCATTACAGCACCATTTTGTGCAGTCTATGCCAAATCTAAATCAGGTTCTGCTTGAATAGTAGTATCTCTGAGAGCTGAAATGGATTGCATCTCCTATGACCACCAGGGTTTTAATCTGAAATGAAACCTGCTGCACACCAAGGCAACAGAGAAGAAGGGGTCAAGAAACAGGTCTTCCTGCATCACTTCTTCTTACTTTCACTAGTTGGCTAAATCTTTAAAGGAGGAATAAAAACATTTGGAGATTAAAAGCTATTAACGGGAAGAACAAAAGAGCTATTAGATAAAAATTGGGAGGAGGGAAGACTGGAATGGATGGGATGTTCTCATTTTCAATTTGGAATATAACCTGAGTTATATTTGATTAGAAGACAAATGACCTTGGTTCATTAGAGTGGAGTTAAATTAAGCTTATTGATAAGCCAATCGAAGAGAAGGTCTTCCATGTCTTTTATTTGCATACCTGCGTAGAGGTTGAACAGAAACGGTTCACCTAGAAGAGGTGAACAGAATATCATTATGCAACAATATCACTTAATGACACAATAGTTGCTGATGCAAAGATTTATTTCTGCGGTGTTGCATTCAGAATAAGCATAGCATTAAAAATGACTCTTTCAAAAATCTGCTGCCATCGGCATCTGTACACTTCGCTTATAATGGGAGAACCTCCTTTCATCTCGTATATCATCCTATTTGTTCCCTAGCACATAATCCTGAAGCAGACTAATAGACTGCCTTTTGCTGGTAATCACAGATTTCTTACAGAGGGGAACTAAGGGGATTGGCGAAAGGAAGGAGAGTACAGGACAGCCCAGTTGCAAAGCTTTAATTTATCTTTATCTTCCACATGAACTGCACCTGAAATGATAGCCTCCTTCCTTGAACCCTCCCCCCTCCCTTTCCTGAGGAAAAGCTGCTGATTATGCTTTACACAGCTTCTCAGCAGGTGTGGAGCTGTAATAATTTGCGGTGAAAAACACCCTATCCCCAGTTTGAGCCTTCTGGAATCCTTGCCCACCTCATTTTGCTGCCTCTCATCCAGCCCCTCTCCTGCTTTCATTTTCAGTGGGGTGTAATCAGTTTTCAGCTCTTTAACCTTATTCTGAGTGCTCTGTGTTTTTTTATTAACAATTTGCTATTCCACCCTAAAGCACTCAAAGGGAAAGAAACAGACACATTTTAATTAAATTTTGTTCCATATTCTCCCCTTTTCATTTGCATATGTACTTCCCTGGAAAAATAAATAAATAAAGAGAGAGAGAGATGTGGAACAAAATGTAAAAAGTGACAGAGATATAAATGAGTACCTGGGGTAAGCAGTTGAGTACTCTGGGCCCATTAGAAATATGCACTGAGCCAAAGGGCCACTGCTAATTTCCATCTTTTAGGTGTATTTAATTAACATAATTTTCATATCCTTTCCCCCCCCTAGAAGACTGATGAATGCAAGGCAACTACTGATGGTCATATTTTATTCATTCAAAAGAATTTTGATTCTAAAAACGTTATCCACCATCAAAGATTTCATGCTGCCCTTGATACAAATTACATGCATATAGAGATAAAATGTATGTGTGTGTGTGTATGGTTACACACACACACACACACACACACACAGAGGAATATATACCCTGTTTTCCCCAAAATAAGATATCCCCTGATAACAAGCCCAATCGGGCTTTTGAGTGCATGGCAATAAGGCCAAGTGCTTATTTCAGGGTTCAAAAAAATATAAGACAGGGTCTTATTTTTGGGGAAACACGGTATGTGTGTGTTGTTTGTGTGTGTGTGTATATATACACACATATATTCACAAAGAATGGGGGAAATGTAATTCATTTGAGCCGTTTTTTATTCAGTTGTTTCAAAGCCTTTCATATTTTTGTAAATTTACCATGTTTTTCCTCTAAGAAGAAATGCCATTGTGTGCTTTCTACAAAAATGCACAAGGATGCATAAAATTTAATGGGGAAAAAATAGGCAAAATGTGCAAATCATTTTTACTTTCTTTATTATATATCTGCAACAAGACATTGTTTTAAAAGATAAATGTTTACATTCCCTTGTCATGAAAACAGCACATTTTCATGTTTCAGTGGCATAGATCTACTTATTTTTGTTAATATTTTTAGTATGAAAACCTATAGCCTTAGGACTTTAGAATTCAGTACATGTTAACACATTTAGGAGATAGAGTCTAAACTATGGCTTAACACAATAATAAATAAATAATAAATTAATAAATAAGACTATGATAGCTATTAGGCACTTAGACATTAACTGTTCCTATATAAACAAGTCATTTTCTGAAATCATTGCATCTGAAACTAATTGCTATGAATGTTGACTGCCAGACCAAATGATATGAGAAATCATAGCTAACTAAAAAAAGAAGCAAACATTCTAAATTGCACTCAGTAATTCAGAAAGGAGGAGGAGAGGGAGATAAAAAGTAACTGTGACTTCTTGATTGCTTGTACCCCTTAAATCAGGTCTATAAGCAGACTAAATAGCAATTTTCATTAAAAATGAGCCAGTTAAGAAAAATGTTTCAGAACTATATGCAATACAAACACCACTCGCTAATATTTTAATATTCTTATTCTGAATAGACAATTCACTTGATTAATTAAATTCATGATAAATTCATAAAAATAATCAACACCATAAAATATTGCAAACAATACAGGTAATTCCCGGGTTACGAGCATTCCCTTAGCGAATGTTTGAAGTTACGCGATAAGTGCCCCCTAGCATTTGTGAACAAGTCCTGAAACTACGAATCTTGCAGCACCACGGCAGTTGTTCACCCTTATGAACAACCACAGAAGCTCTGCAACATTCATTCTGAACGTTGCTAGCCAAAATGGAGCTTCCAAGGGGTGCAGCCGCCCCTCGGACGCTCTGTTCAGGCCTCCAGAGGCCTCGCCTGGCACGTTGCAGGCCAAAATGGAGCTTCTGAAGGGCAGATCATGCTCCCTGCAATTGCTTTTTCCCCCACCCAACCTGCCGCCCCGTGTCACTTACTTTGTGAAGATCTAGCAAGCAGTCTCCTCTCCAGCCTCTCAGCCGTGTGCGCCCCTCTGCAGTTTCGTTTGGGCCTCTGCAGACCTCACCCGGCAGGTTACCAGCAGAAATGGAGCTTCTGAGGGGTGAATCCAGCCCTCCAACACTCCGTTTGGCCCTCCGTGGATCCAGCCCTCGGAAGCTCCATTTTGGCCTGCAACAGGCTGGGGGAGGCCCACGGAGGGCCGAACGGAGCATTGAAGGACCGGATTTGCCTCTCAGAAGCTCCATTTTGGCTGGCAACCTGCCAGGCGACGCCTGTAGAGGTCTGAATGGAACTGCAGAGGGGTGCACATGGCTGAGAGGCTGAGAGGAGACTGCTTGCTTTGCACGGTAAGTGACTCGGCATGGCAGGTGGGGGGGAAGCAATTGTGGGGAGCATGAGGTATTTCAGTGGGTCAGAGAGGCCTTTGGTGGTCTTAGGAAGATGGCCTGTTCCATCAGTAGCCCCCCCCCACCATGGCCTTTCCCACCCTGAAATACTTCATGTGCACTTAACGAGCCTTGCATTCGATTAGTGAATGTGTGGGCAAAAGGAGGGAGTGATCCCATTCAAGGTATGAGATTCACTCCCACAAATCCTCAGGTTATGAATGGAATGGGCAGGCTCCATTAAATTCGTAACTCGAGGACTAACTGTACATTGCATAACAATTACACCTACAAAAATATTATTTGTGAATCACAAAACTGTTGAAAAAGAAATACAGAATACAAGTTTTCCTGAAACCATCTGAAACTGGACATGGACATAATACATGTCCTGTGCTTCAGCATGCCATTTGCAACAGGAATTTGAATCCAGCAGTTAAAAAACTGGTAGAGGGTTGAATTTGGGGGAGAGGGATGCATAGGAAGAAATAAAAAAAAAAACTATGTATTTACTAGCAAGAGAATAATCCCAATAAGCCAGGAGCACCAAAATGTAACATACACACAAACTGCAGCTGCCAAAAAAGTGTATGTGGATAGATAGATAGATAGATAGATAGATAGATAGATAGATAGATAGATAGATAGATAGATAGATAGATAGTAGATAGATAGAGCAATCGATCGATCGATATAGATAGATAGATAGATAGATAGATAGATAGATAGATAGATAGATAGAGATAGACAGACAGACAGACAGACAGACAGACAGACAGACAGACAGATAGATAACTTCTGCTGCCAAAAATGCTAATTCAGTTCTAGGGTTGCATTAACAAAGCAAAACAGTAGTTTCAAGATCATGTGAAATGATAGTACCACTTTATACTGCACTGGTGAGACCATACTTGGAACACTACATCCAATTATGGTCACCACAGTACAAAAAGATGTTTAGACCCTAGAAAAAGTATAGAGAAGAGTAAGATGATAAAGGGTCTGGAGCAAAATTGTACAATGAACAATTGAGGGAACTATGTATGTCTAAAGGGCTAAGGGTGATAAGATAGCAGTCTTCCAATATTTGGGGGGCTGTCACAGTAAAGAAGGGGTTGACCTATTCTCCAAGGCACCTGAGGGCAGAAGAAGAAGTAATGTATGGAAGAGCATTAGAGGTCCAATCTAAAACTAAGGAGAAATTTCCTGATTGTGAGAACACTTAATCAGTGGAACAGCTTACCTCCAGAACTTGTGGGTGCTCCATCACTGGAGATTTTCAAGAAGAGACTGAACAGCCCCCCCCCCCCACACACACACCTGATCTGATTTTCTTAAGAAACAGACCATTGGAAAGGTGAACTAACTGGATGGGGAGAGGGAGGAAACACTAACTATTTAACTCTCTTGGCATCTATGACTAAAATTATAGTGAAAAGCAGAAATAAAATAATGCTTAGAACTATATACTGCATATATGAACTTACTTTTTTCCAATATCAGAAAGCCTGTTTTTTCAATCACAATATTTTTTCCAACAAAACTTTATTGTCAAAAATGTATGCTAGTTATAATATAGGATCAATGAGAATGCACTTTTTAAATTGTATCATAGAAACATCTCATGAATCATGGGATCTATTAAGTACAGTGATCATAGATTTGAAGTGGATGAATTGAAGTCAACTGCTGGAAAAAGAAAATAAATAAAATAACATAAATCTAGGCCAGGGCTGTCAAACTCGCGGCCCGTGGGCTGGATGCATAATGCGTTGGCCACACCCACGCCCGGTTTAGCAAAGGGGAAAAAACTCACGATACGTCACGTGACGACGCCATGACGACGTGAGTTTGACACCCCTGATCTAGGCTAACAAGTCTATTGATGGATCAGGGAGAGAAATAAGGAAGCAATTTACAAAGTCACCATGCACAAAAGTTTTAATGAAAAGTTGAATGTGAAAACAGTCCAAAAAACGTCTCAAGATACTCAAATGGCTGACAAATATCTGATTTTAAAACCATGCCTGTCAGATGGAGAACATGATGGCAAAAACAGGATGTGTCCTCCTTTTCCCAAATGTCTGTTAACTCTACTTAGGTGCAACTCTGCTTTCAGATGTCTCTGGACTTGTGCAATCTTCCATTGTTCTTAATTTTGGAATCCTTTGCTTTCTTGGTGCAATATATAGTCCTTTATTGTAAAAATGAAAAGTTTTGCAGCCTGTCATAGTTACTTTCTGCCTCAGTGCCTACAAACACCACTTGGCTTTCATGCATTGTTGCCTTTACTGTACTGGTAATTAATGCTGTTAGTTTTATAATTAAAAAAAATCTAAGAGTTTTTTTTTCTTTTTGCCTTTATACATAGGGTGAGAACACTGCAAGTAAAAATTAATTAAAATAAGATGAATTGCCTTCAGTTGCACAGAATGGAAAGGAGGCCAAAAAATGAGGTGGATTAGGGGAGAGCCATCAGATGCTATGTAATGAAACAAAATGATATGGTTTGAGAGATACTTCCTTTGCTTCTTTTGGAGTGGGTTTTGAATTACTGGAGTCTAAAAAATTTTTTGGGAGGGAGAGAAAGGGAGTAGTAGTGGGGCAGGAATTGAAAGTTGCTATTCTCTGATCAGGCAGAGCATAAAATAAAATACCTTTGTTTCTTGAATGCCATTTCATCTTGTTTTCCTTTCTTTAATGATGAACACTAATTGGCTTTGACATGAGACATTTTATTATTAACTGGATCTGATATTTGGGCATTTTTTCTTCTGAAGCTGTGGGGGAAGTGGAATATGGCTTAAAAGAAAGCAAGGTTTTTAAAGCATTTATACATTACAGAGGATCAGAAGGAGCCACTTCTTGGCTTTATCAAGTGTTTCAGATGACACTTATTATCACTTAAATCTCCATACTTATTCAAACCATTTTGTACTTGAAACTGAGTTATGTAAAAAGGTTTGATGCTGGGGAAAAAATGCATAGCAATACAAACAGGCAACAGAACAGCAAATGGTAAATACAAGTTAGAATGTAATCAGCACCATTAAAACATCAAGATTTTTGCAACTAATGGTTGAATCATCCAGCTGGAAACCAGGAGTGAGTTCTAGTCCTGGTTTAGGCACAAAGCTAACTGGGTGACTTTAGGGCAGCCATTCTTTCTCAGCCCTAGGAAGAAGGAAACAATAGCAAATCATTTCAGAAAAACCTTGCTAAGGAGAGACTTGCTGGCACTAATCTAGGCAGTTGCCTGGAGTCAAAAACTGACCTGAACATGCAAAAGAAAAAAATAAAAATCAAACTTTACACAATCCTATCTATTTAAGGAATACACAAGAAGTTACAGTGCTATGCAACATATCTCCATTGCTCCTACTGACAGACCCTGAAGAATTTATTTCCTGCTGCTGTCAACTCTGAAGCGAACCTGGCTGAAGCCATCTCGTGCTGCCATCTTGTGCTGCCTCACGAAGCCTAAGGGAAGTAGATAGGCCAGCGAACAGTCAAAATAAAAAGTTTTCCTGTGGGAACCAAGATCATCATAACAGGTGGCTGGTGAAGGAAGAGAGGAGCTGGCCAGCTATATTCATTGGACAATGTGACTGATGACCCTGGGGGGGGGGAAGTTTTACTCTTTTAATTAAGTGAAAACCGCAGGAACCTTTAGAGTTGGTTTTCACCGGCTGTGCCGATATGATGTATCCAATAAACATATTCTTTGAGGAATCTATCTGCCTCAGAGTTCTGCTTTCAATGGGTGCGTTACTCGAACGCTGCCAGCTGCCAGTACAACTAGCTATCAAACTGCATGCTTCTGGAATACAATATTGATAAAGGTATTTGTTTATGCCCTATATTTACAGCTCAGATTTTCCAATAATACTGGATTGATCCAAATGCTGACTCTTGTTTAAATTTCTACTAGTGTTTGGAAAAACAAGACTGAAAGCTTGGAGTATCTCTGAGGTAAATCCTATTCATCAAGAGTGAAATAAATGTCAATGCTATTTGGCTGCAAATAAAACTTACTACTAGGCAATACCAGAAATAAGTTTCATGTAACTAGGAAGATGTTTAGGATTGGGTTTTAAGAAATAAAGACTTACAGTAGAAGCAGGAGAAATCTGAAGTAAACCTATCAAGCATTCACTGCAGTTAAGATCAGAATGTGATTCCATTATCATTAATTACAGCAACAGTCATTTTAAATGAAATAATTCCAGCAGGCGCTGTGGAAGAAGTCCAACCAGGGTCTGGGAGTTAATATAATACTGTGAAAGAAGTAAATTTCTTTTATTTTTGAAGATTTAAAATGTTTTTTTTTCAGGCACAATATGTTTCCTTTCATGTGCCAGTTAAATTCCTTTCCCAATTTGTAGACACACACAAACACACATCAATGTTCTTTCCTAATGTTTTGTGCAGCTTTCCATTTTTATTGTTTTCCAATAAGTTTCATGTATTAGTGCTGAAATAAATCATTCTTATTAAAGTGCCCAGATTCAAAGAAAGAATAGTTAGTGGGGCTATAGATCACAGAATTCCAATTCCCACAAATGAAAGGGCCATTAAGAGACAGAAAATAGGTGCTCAGGATTGGGGGGAAAAGCTCCTCTGTAAACACTGAGCCATAGTGGTTTTTCAACAACAGAACTTTAATGAATTAATATTAAATCTTGAAAGCATCTTGACCATAGATATGCAAGGCTTGCCTGAGAGCTATTTTTTTAAAAAAAGGAAAAAAAGAGAGGAAAAAGTAAAACTACACAAGAAAGCAGTGGAAGGAAAAAAAAGACAAGAGCTGAACATATTGTTCTTGACTGTTTAGATTCTATCTGCTATCAATATTGTATTTGAACACATATTCTGAGCCTGGTGTCACCTGCATTTTTATGTTGGTGAAACACTACTGAAATATATAGCACTCCTGATTTACAATAAAGTCAGGAAAAGAAGGAACAGGTTTTGCCTGAGGCACATAGCTCATTCTACAGTCTGACTTTGCACAGCAGAGATGATCAAAGAGAAATGTCTGGTAAAGAGGATAAAAAGGGAATGATGTTCACCTAGTATCTGTATAGGAAAGGGGGAAAGGACTCTATAATGTGATGAGGCTCAGGGGTGGGTTCTAACTTATCTTGCTGCCGGTTCGCTTCCTCCCGCACCGCGTGGCCGTGCCTCGCTTCGCGCGTGCACGTGCAGTGCAAAACTTTTTAAAAATTCAAAAAAAAAAAAAGCCGAAAACAAGATGGCGATGCATGCGAAGTGCCGGAAACTTGGCTTCTGCGCTTGCGCAAATAAATAAATAAATTAAAAAAATAAAAAAAAAGAAGAAGATGGCGGCGCCCACAGACCAGCACCGACCGAACCGGATCCGTGACGTCATCGTGATGTCACCAGTGGGTTGCTTCCAGTTTAGACAAACTGGTCCAAACCGGGAG
The DNA here is from genome assembly GCA_003457575.1 of Thermophis baileyi. Lineage (NCBI taxonomy): Eukaryota > Metazoa > Chordata > Lepidosauria > Squamata > Dipsadidae > Thermophis > Thermophis baileyi. Next base: position 55,031 of record QLTV01003782.1, read on the forward strand.
GAACCCACCTCTGATGAGGCTACGCCAAATCATTCTGAGAGAGATTTCAATGCAACACTATCAGCAGCACTAAGAAATAAATTTAGACAGTGTTTCCAAATGGGAAGGAAGACTTCTTAGGGATTTTGTCAGAATGTTCCATGGTAAAATTAAGACCCATGAACCATTCTCAGCAACATGGGAAAAAGTGAGTCAGACCATTGGTTCAATTAGTTCACTATTATCTAATCCAGAGCTGTATGAGCCATGGTGGTGCAGTGGTTAGAGTGCAGTACTGCAGGCTACTTCTGCTGCCTGCCGGCTGCCTGCAATTTGGCAGTTCAAATCTCACAAGGCTCAAGGTCAGCGGTGAAATCTACTTACCTTCCCTACCGGTTCGGAAGCGCTCGCTCCGCTCATGCATGGGCTTTTTCACCCTCTGCACATGCACAAAACGCTTTGCGCATGCGCAGAGGGTAAAAAAAACCAAAATGGTGGCATCCAGGTGGGTTGGCGGAGCTTCACGCTGCCGTCGCTACCGGTTCTCCGAACCACCGGCAGGCGGTGCTACCGGTATGCCCGGACCAGGCTGAACCGGGAGCATTTCACCCCTGTTCAAGGTTTACTCAGCCTTCCATCCTTCCGAGGTTGGTAAAATGAGGACCCAATTTGTTGGGGGCAATATGGTGACTCTGTAAACCGCTTTGAGAGGACTGTAAAGCACTGTAAAGTGGTATATAAGTCTAAGTGCTATTGCTATTGTATAACCTGAAGCTCCAGTAGTTCCTCAAAGCCTTGTGTGTACTATCCAGAACTTGCTACCAAGTTACATCTTTCAATGTTTTTAGAAGGAATAAACTATTCAATGCATCCATGGAGAGTAATTATATTCATTATATGTAATGCTAATTAAATACAAATCAATTGTAAGTTTTTGTTTTGGTCAGCTCCTGCTTTTTGGAGCTTAGCTCTTCAATGTTACCAAAGAGCCAGTATCTGCAGTTTTTCACCTCTGGACTCTGATTGGTAGCTGCTTTCCAGGTTTTGTTTTTTTAAAAATGACTGCCTTCCCTGTCATGTCAGAATGAGCCAGGGATATTTCACATGGTATGACTAATCAACCATTAAGCATTTTCACATAAGCTTTCCCATGCACTCTACTCTCCCTTTCTCCACACAGCATTTTTTACATTGATTATTCCATGTACTTTTCCCTCTGGAGTAAAATAGTTACACTAGAGTTAGTCCTTAGTATTCATCTTGCTGAAAAGACTGCTTATCTCCCTCCACAGTTTGGTTTCCAATTGCATCAAACCCTCCAACAACCTGTGGGACTTACTGCAGTAACAGTGGAGAAGGAATTAGTGATTCAAACCAACCAGCGTTACAAACAACTATTGGGATCAGAAAAATCCAGCTGGTTCTTTTTTTGCTTCTTACACTGGCTTCAGTAATAAAGATTCTGCCGATGGATCATAGCTGGCAGTTTTGTTGCTGATGCATGAAGCAAAACAGTCTTCAGCTCATTCTCCTTAGCTGTGTCAGCTCCTGCAGGGCTAAGTGTACAAAACTGTGACTTGAAGCAGCATATACTTTGTCCAAATCCTGACTCAGTTTCTTTTGCTTGTCCTACCTGATAAAATGGCCTAGCAAACTAATGATTCCTGCTATTTGCAATCAGCTCAAAAACATTCCCTTACGTCTGCCGGTTGCAGCCCCTAGTAGATGGATAATGTTTAGCAACTACAAGAAAATTTAACTCTTAAATTAATCTTATATTTTTTTAAAAAAACACTTTGTTGGTTGTCTGTTTCTTCTTGTTATAGGCTTATAATAATGGCATAACAGCCAAGCCACAATATAAGGTTTACAAAATGCAATGCTAAGTTTTCTAGACCCTGCTAAACCCAAACCCAATCAAACTACATAGTTTAGGGCAGGCCAGATTTGTCAAGTGCTGGCCATCCCCACCCCCAGTTTAGCAAAAGGGGGGGGGAGTTGTGATATGTCACGTGACAACATGACACAAGTTTGACACCTCTGGCTTAGGGCAATGGATGAACTCAATGCGGTATGTACAATGTGGAGTTAAATGTAAACTAAGCAGCCATGTTACATCAGCTTGATATGCAAAGCACCAATCCACAATCCATCTGGTTGTGGATTCAACACGTAGCATCCAGAGTGCTTTCTGAGTTGGAGGATGCAAAAGAGAAACAGAGGTGGGGGGAGAAGAGTCCTATGTTTCATCAACACTGGCTACATCCTGGTTCCACTAAGAGCTCAGTCCATATAGAAAACAAATGCTATTGATGGAAGGCATTGGGCAAAGTACGGCATCACCTGATAGTTGAATTAGAGATGCTGGTTAAGGAAAGCATAAACACTTAAAAAAGAAAATTACTCTAATAAATATGACTCTAGTCTTTCAACTTATGTTGACATAGTATATATATATATATATA